>VDFB02145483.1:0-25776 GCA_007258455.2 Sequoia sempervirens
GTTTAAAACATGAGATTACCAAGGTAATCAGTAGAAACATCATACCTTGGCTGTAACATTACTTCTTTTTTCTTGGAATTAGGAATGTAATGGCTGGAAACCACCTTGTGCTAACTAAAAACACCTCAACATTAAAAATTGGCTGGAAACTCCCCCAACATGTGATTGAAAACTCTTTTTTGGCTGCAAGGAAAATGTAGGAAGTGCTAGATATGTTGAGGACAGCCGATCTAAAATTTGGAATCATCCTCAAAATTGTTCGTGGTTCATGTTTTTTGCAACCAATACTCATCCTAGCTATATGTCAAATTGGGGTTCCTCAACCAACAAGTTCCATTTAACAATTATCCCCTTTGGTGGCCACCTTAGAAGTGCAATATTGAACATAATCAAAATAGACCAAATATTATTATGATCAAGCACCTTACCTTTGGAAAAAGTTGTGATTGTCACCAAATCATCTTTCATCCTCATAGCCTTGGCAACTCCAGGATCTTCTTCCTCAATGCCTTGAAGTTGTATCTCTTCTTTATTGGATTCCAACTCCATAGTGAACTCTCTTATTAAATGCTCCCAATGCAAGCTCTATGTTTTACCTATCCCTCCAAGACCCATGATATATAAATCTTTGCATATCTTTTGTTCACCCAAAAGGACAGCCAATTGTTTTTCTTCCATGATGCTAGGTATTTGTAGTGTCTCATTTTTCATGAGCCCTCCAACTTGCTTGTAGCTTGATACCCAAAACACCATACTAAAGTTAGTTACAAAAATTTGAACATTAAAATGGCACCTATTTTTCTTACCTTCATCTAGCATCAAGCACCCTGAGGTGACCATCTCCATTTGGCCATGACCTATGATCTTGTCTTCAAGTGTGGTATTTAGGTCCCGAGAGTGATCTATGAACTGTGAATCTTGATCCTCCACAATGTAGTTAGGATGCACAACCAACCCTATATGATCCCTCATAAATTTCCTTTCAACCCAAATGCCTCTATCTACTTTGACCATCAAAAGATCACATGGATCCCATATGCAAATAATCATGAACTTGAATCAAAGTGTCCACACGCCCTATACTACAAGTTGTATCTCTTACTCTCACCTTCTTTTGCATGCTTTCCATGGTGACAAAAATTCTGCAATTACATAGGAAGGAAGCAACAAATCTGAAACATTTTCATACCTCTGGCTGCAAACAAAATACCCATCCTCATTTTCTGAAAGAGAGTTTGTTGAGATATCCTCCAACACCTCCATTCTCGTGACTTAAAATCCTTGAATTAGGGTTAACCAAAATGTTCTTCACAAATGTATACCCATCCACAATGCTGCTTCGTAAATCAATAAATGGCTCATCATTTGGAAGCTTGAAAGATATTACATGATTCAGGACATCTTCACTTGAACTTTTCGTACCCAACAAATGGAGTTTTTCCCACCTTCACCTCATCAATCTTTTGCTGGTACACACAATCGTTAGAGATCAACAAGGAATCTTCACCTTCAACTTGTTGATTGGGGTCCTCTTGTTCTTGCTCCGTGATGTCCAGTAACTTCATTTTTTCTTCCTAATCCACTATCACAACTTCTTTCTTGACATCCTCTTGTAATTTTGTCTCTGTTGTACCCTTCACTATTTCGATTTCCATCATCTTGGGTTCTCCCTCTTTCAAGAATGATTCTTTTGGCTCCTGCTCTCTGCACCTCCTCCTCCTATGCCCATTTCCTCCTCCTATGCCCATTCCTTGTCTTCATCTCATAGTACTCTATGAAAGACATGTCTTGTCGTATGGCAACGTTTAGGGTATTGTATTCATCATGAAGTCTTGTCATTTCATCTCCTTGACTAGGTTGCTCTTCTTCCCTGGGTGCTGCCCCTTCCCTTTCTAGGAATCTGGCTCTAAAAGTTCTTGGGTTCGGTTTAGCTGAAACCTTGTCACCACCAAAATTGCTCCCTTCGACACCATTAAATATTACAATATTAGTTTAATATTTAGATCCAGAATTGGCAAAAGTAATGTTGTGTAGAACATGTCTTTTCATGGACCTATAAATATATAATAGGTGTATCAAATGAACTTTGCATACATCATATTGACCACATACCACTTGCAATATTAGCTAGGTGAATGAAGGCAATATGTAATGAATTCTTATTGTGCAGCCCAGTTACATGAAGAAATAATATGAATGTTGGACGCTGGATTAATTTTCAGAGTGCTAACAAGAGATTAGGTGTCACTAATGGCGATAGCACCAAAGAAGAGCACACATAGATTAGGGGTCCAAATATTTCTGCAGCCTAAAGTAGTAACAAAGAAGGACCTATTTCTAATACCATTTACAGACACAATTTTTGAGTTGCAATCTGTGAATTGTATTCATTTTTAAATAGGATTTTCAGATACAATTAGATTAGCATAGCAAAAGAAAAATAAATAAAAAACAACCACTGTCTTTGGTTTTGGTAAATATGGGTTTAATAGAATAGGGTATACCTTTTGGAATGTGTAATGCATCAACCATATTTCAACAGACAAATTTGTCTTAAGGAAATGTCCACCAAGGATCTCCAAACCTTTTAGGATGACTGATGTTTTCATGGACAGGACAGTCATTTACAAGCATTAAATTTATGCATTTGTGTTGTGAGAGAGAACAGTCTTTGAATCCTAAGAAGTGTCAATTACTGGTATCATATCACAAACTGTCAGGCCATGTTGTATGTAAAGTTGTTAAACTGATCCCAAGATACAGATAATCAGTGAATTTCCTAGTTCTGAGGATGTGGGGAAAGTGAAATATGTTTTAGAGTATAAACTTTGTAGGTTTGTCACATCCGTTGAACTATCCATTAAGAAAGTACCATTTGAGTGTTGTTAAAACAAGAAGCATTTTTTAAATTAAGAAGGTTAATTGTTGTCCCCATTCAGTCACACCTAAATAAGGATGAATTCCATAGACAATTGAATGGTCTAGTTATGCTATGAATGCTACCAAAAATGTTTCCCAAGTAGACTGTTATGAAAAGCAGAAAAAAACTATGGAAAGGGAAGCACTAGGAATTTATCTATTTAGTCAAGAATTTTTTGCAATTATTTATTAAACACATTCACATTTTTTGTAGACCATTAAGTGCTATTATATGATTATATTCTATGTCACCGGGTTTGGGTCCTAATTTGGGGGCGGGATGACTTGGGGTTTGCCCAGGGAACCTTGAGTATCCTATGGGTCCTTCATGGGTCCTGCGGCAGACCTTGGGCAAACTTGGGTGGTAACTAGGAGGACCCGTGCATAGCCATGTGGAATACAAAATAAATATTCAATTTTTTTTAAAACAAAGAAGCATTCGCCAACCTTAATTTTGCCTAAAGTGATCTTTATTTAGTTCTTTAAAAACTTTGTAGCCCTCATCATTTAGATTATTTAGATTTTTCAGCTTCATTGTTAGTTTTTTAAAGAATGAAGATTTGGTTAGAAATAGTAAGGACTTGGTGTTGCAGAAAACATAGTGATGGAATTGTGAAAATAGCATGCACCATGAAGGTTTGTGTGGTTTCAAAGGCCTTAATTTGGACTTGGTGGCGTGGGCTCCTCAAGGTGTTGCCCTTTGACTCTGTTGAGGGTGTTTCTGTCAAATCCCATTGGAGGTGTTACCCCTAGTCTTCCGCAAGGGGCACTACCTCTCAACCACATTAGGGGCTCTACCTTCAAACATTCACCAACTAGCATCGCCAAATCTAGGCCCTTGGTCTTTGTACACTCCAACTTGCATCTCATGTCACATAAGAAACCTGATAACAACAAGGGGGGTGGCAAGGAATTGGGATCTAACTATTGAGTGTGCCAACATAGATATTACTATTGCATTAGCTTGTTGAAATCTCTATAGATGAGGCAGCTTCTACATATGATATGGCTAGCTAGAGTGGCATTGTAGCTGATTGTGGTTCAAATGAAATTGAACCAAATGTCGATTTGGAAGTTCTCGATGAAGAGCAATATGAGGATTATTGAATATTGATTGTAATTTCATTTTGTATTGACATTTGACAAATCACTAAATTATGAGTTTATGAGTATTTTCTCTTTTACAAATTATGATGCATTTAAATATATTGTTTATTGGCAATTATGATATATATATAACCTATACCCATACCCTAGGAAAAATATATGACCCATATCGGTGTACCTGTCTTTCTACTAGTACCAACGACTTAGCTTATTTTTGATAAATGAACTAGTAATCCATGGCAAAGTTCAAGATGGTGACTTTTGTTACAAGATTTTCATCCTCGACAATGTTGAGAAAAGGAAAAAGTCATTTTATAGCAAATCTATCTTAATAAAAAATGGTGCATGGTTAGTGATGATTATCCAAATTCATGGTTGCTTTATAGAGTGACTTTAACAAACTCAATTAAGGTGGGTCTCTATTAAAGCACCTCTTTAAAATGAAGGTTCTAAGGGATCAACTCATTGCTATAAACAAAAAGGTGGATGGGGATGATATGGTGGCTTTGATCATGTTGGTTGAAGGTTAAATTCTAACTTTTGATAAAATTAGCACATACTTGTTACAAAAAAGAAAGTTGGTAAAACATAAATGAGTAAATCCACTTTTGGAAATTCAGATGGTGCATTTGTTGTATAGTATAAAGGTAAAACCAAAAAAATATCCCTAGTTCTCCTTCCACTTCACAACCATGAGAAAGTGAAGTGTTATTATTATCATAAATTTGGACATGTAAAAGAGAAATGTTGGAAAAGACAATATAACAAATCCCATGATAAGAAGTTGTGAACTCAACTATAGGAGAAGACTTGATCTCTCTACAGATTACATTCCAACTACATATCATCTCGCCCGTCACATGATTCCAAAGCTTGTGTCCCTTCACACCGTCACTATAGCCAATAAAGAAAGATACACTTAATAGCTTTGAAGTCCAACATGGGCTACTTATCTATGAACATATGTCTTACACCAAAAACTCTAATATGCTAAAGTGATGGCTTCTTGCCCATCCAAACTTTCTCTAGGGTTTTGTTTACAAGAGTTGATGCAGGAGATTTGTAAATCAGATAACAAGCTATACTATTCGCTTTTGTTCATAATTTGGGTCCAAACTAGCTCTACTAAGCATGCTCTTAGCTCTCTCTATCAATATCTCGTTCATTCTCTTTGCATTTGCATTCGACTAACGGGTGTATGGAGTTATCTTATGCCACACAATGCAATTGCCCTTAAGGATCTATCGAATGCTGCTGAGAAATATTCCCCATCATTGTCTATTCTCAACTCCTTGATCATCCTTTCCATTTGGTTCTCCACAAGAGCCTTAAACTTTTGAATTGATTGAAGACCTTGGATTTATGTTTGGGAAAGTAGACCCATTTCTTCCTTGAGAAATTGTCAAGGAAAGTAACATAATTTTAGGATTTTGCAAGTGAAGGTACATCAACTAGGCCAAAAATATCACTATGAATAAAACCCAAAATCCATGTAGATCTAGTAGAGCTCAAATAAAACTAAGCTCAATTTTGCTTTCCATATAAACAATGCTCACAAAAGTCAAAATCCAAAGAACAATCAACCAACCCCTCTAAAGATTTTTATTCATCAAGGTCCTAAGATCTTTCTCACCAATGTGGCTCACGTGCTCATGTCACAACATAGTCTTCTCAATTACTTGCTCTCTGAGGTAAGATCATGCTTAGGTACCCATGCATGTCTAAGTATTGCTGAAATGACAAGTTGTTGATGAAGTCTTGTGATGGCTGTAGAAGCACCAATGGTTGCAAAAGTAGCATCAAGTGATACATTGTTGATGAAGTTTTGTCTTGCTGCTAAAGATGCTCTCAAACTTCAAAATTGTTACACTAATGTAAGTCTTAGCCTCAAGGTGAAACAAAGTTCCAAGCCAAACTCTCCTAGCAAGCACCACAACTCTATGAAGCATTTTACACCCTTACTTTTCGAAGGCTACCTACACACTCGCATTATTCATCTTACTAATAGATAACAAGTTCCACGCCAATGTAGGATGTCTAGAACTCCTAAGATTCCTTTGATACTCTTGTTAGAGAATCTAATCTTGACACTACTATTGCTAACAATGTTGAGGAAATAGTTGTCACCAAGGTAAACTTTTCCACCATTGAAGCTCTCATAATTAGAAAACCTCCCTATGGGGAGTTATGTGGAAAGAAGTATCAAAGTTAATCATCCATGCATCTTCACATGCATGCATAGCCAATGCTGCAACAAGTACATCATCAACATCATCCTAAGAAGTTTTAAAATCTGAATCATCATCTTTTTTTTGTTCTTCACCTTGCAGTCCTTTATGTTGTTTGTCTTGACATGATTACAGCACCTAACTTTTGCCTTATTGGGAGATTTTGATCTCCCTTTAATTAAATTTGGATCTTCTACCATTCTTCTTGTTCTTTCCCTTGTCATTGTCCTTTGATCTACCTTTGACAAACAACACATCCTTGATAAAATTAGAAGTTTTCCATTTCAACTCTTTTGAGAGAGGGGCACCCACCAACTCTTCAAGCGTAAGCTTAATGTTTGTACTACTAATTACCATCACCAAGTTGTCCCAAGAATTCAGCAAAGAAACAACAGTGTAATACTCTAATTCTAATAATCTATTTGCAAACCTATAGACTTTAACTATGTCACAATGGTGTTGAAAGCATTCAAATGCGTGGAAACAAAATCACCATCAATGATCTTCAAGGAATTCAATTTCTACAAAAAAAATTATTCACTAGGGAATTGATTCGGTACAAGTTAGCCAAGCTTTTCCAAATGGCTTCCATGGTGGTCTCTCTCTCGACATTTAGAAGCCTTGAATCTGCCAAACAAAGCCTATTAGGCTCCTCGCTTTTCTTTCCAACACCACCTAGTCTTCATCTATCATAGTTGTGGTTTTGTTTCCAGATTTGCAATCCATAGACCTCAATCTATGAGCGAGCCCTCCATTTTAAAATTTCATAGCTTAAAATTTGTGACATCCATCTCCAACCATGATGTGCTTGCCATCTTTCCCTGAAACAAGACAACCTCTATGCAAAGGCTCCCACCCAAACCCAGATTAGTACCAAAAAATCATCTTTCCTAACACCAAGGAAACTAAGAGCAAGCCGAGCTTTGATACCAAATGAAAGGAAGCTATATAGCGGAACAACTTTCTATACTAATCTTTGAGGATACAAAACATAGAAGAGAACTAGGATTTTCCAATTTCAGAAAGATAAAACACACATACAATAACATGCAATACATAAAAGTACACTTGACATGGTATTTAATAATTTATGCTAGGAAAACCCTTCCAAGAAAATACCCAATGATAAAGAAGTTTCAATGTATATTCCATAATCACCCATGCTATGGTTACAAATGTCACTCCTCATCTCAATACGTTTGTAAGAAATTTCATCAGCATAATCCCTTGCAAAATACAAATACTCTACATCTCCATGACAAGCATCAAATATATGGAGCAAGCCCAAACCAAAAAAAAATGCGTTTAGAATTCCAAGGCTTGAGATTCTAAGATGGTACCCAAATCTAGGACTTGAAATCCAATTGTCTCCCTGACATTGATGGTCAACATGCTAAAAATAGAATGTAACTCCGTGTCATAAAATCCATCATAACATCCCCAAATTTGGTGCTCCCACTTTGCTCATTATCTCACCTAAAAGATGGTCTATGAAATGTCACTTTCGTATGCATGCATTAGAAGTTGGTCCAAAGTCATAGTCCACTATGTAATCTCCCTCTTACATGTGCCATACAATCTTCTTACATCTTATTAGGCTCCAAAACCCGCGAATCCTAAATCCTAGAACTCTTTTCTACCTTCAGGGCCAGGGTTGTCATCAAGAAGGTAAAATAGAAGTTCATCAATGGACTGAGGATGGTTAAAGCCTCTAGACAAGAGTGGGTAATCTCTCCTTTGAATTGACAGTTGTGGGCTAGTGTATTTCTAAAGTTAAATGCTAGCGATGAAAGTAAATGCAATGGGTAGGGGTATGTAACACAACCAAAGAATGCTTTCCTTTGATGAGATTTTTGAACGTTGACAGCTCCTGCCCAGAAAATGTGATCTATCTATTCAGTGAAGTGCCTCAAAACTTGCACTGAATTTGTGATCTGGATCAAGTCTGCAGCTGTGGATTGTACTCTGCATCTGGATTTGGCCTTGCACAATATGGATTATGTGAGAATATTATTGGTAGTATGAGAATAGGTTAAGGCTAGAATAATGAACCCAATTTCACACAAGATTGCATTATTTGTTGATATTTATGTCCATGTATTAAAATATTAAGATATTGATATTCCTAAAATGGGCACAAAACTAAATAGGAAATGGTATGGGTATCCAAATTTCCCCATTACAATAGTATATATAATATATAAGTAATATAATAATGAATTTTAATTAAATCTAATAATCATATTAAATAAAACCAACTATAAATGATAAAAGAAGAAACTATAAAGAGTATATAATATTTTTTTAAATATAAAATAAAAATGGGGTGATGCCCTATCTGTTAGAAACAGGTTGTGGACCCAAAAAAGGGGTGATGGGCATGCCCCATTTTGTTTCTTTCGAGTGTGGTTTCTGGAGGGTAAATCTTGTGTTCCTTCTGATGTGTTGTCTGTAGTCTTCTTTTTATGCATATTGTTCATTGTATTTTGAGTTTCTTCATTTCAGCAATTCTGTCAACAGTTCATCTCTATGTAATGAAAAATTCATATTCATAATACTTAGAAACAGAAGATTAATCAATCTATTTTGGTAAATTAGTCATAGGTATAATGAAGCTAATTACAGGTTGGAATGTCATGCTTATCTTGGCTTGTGTCATCATTTGATAGACGTGATTTTTAATTTCATTGGTCAATTCGTATTCTCTAGTGGGTCCTATAGCCTACCAATGTCTTTCTATCTTTTTTTAAACTATACTATTTGATGAGTGCATGCTGTCGTCTGCCATATCAAATTCTATCTGGTACACCTGTGTTAGCTCAATCTTTCATATATTTTTTGAAAAAATGGTAAAGAAACTAGATAGTTGGTTAAGATATGGAATTAAATAAGGCTAACAGGTTGAATTTGTAAAAGGTTGGATGTAATGTGTTGCATAAAAATGGCTCAAGGATACAAGTATATTCGTTTTCAATATTTTTAAAATTCAGCCTGCTGTGCTTTGTATTCTATGAGATATTGACAAGAGCGTGAATATAAGCATTCTCTGTTGCCCTGATCATTTTATGAGTCTTGATTCCTTGCTTTGATCCTTTTTTAATGCTAAGACTAGCGGTTGTTCCAAACACAGTGTAACTGTAGTCTTCTTAATCAAGGTCCTTAGGCCAATCTGTTACTTTGTGTCATGTGACATTCTCAAACACATTTGTCATTTGTATCCCTTGATTACAGGATACACCTACACCAAGAGACATACAAAAAATAGACTCTGTGTGCATTGTATTGAAGAAGTAATTTATAGGGAAGGTAAAGTTGACATCTAGAATTTTCTGCAGATAGTTCACTTGTTGCCATGGAAGTAGACGAGTCCCAACTGAAGGTAGAACAGAAGGCAAGTATATTACATCGTTGCAAGAAGTGTAGAAGAATTGTAGCATCTCAGAAAAATGAAGTTTCTCATGTACCATGCGAAGGAGAAAAGTGCTTCAAGAGGAAAAACAGGAGTGCCAGAGATTTATCCAATGTAGAGAGTAAACCAGGGTGTTCATCTGTATTTGTTGAACCAATGCAATGGATGGAACCAGGTATTTATCCTTGAACTGCTAGACCTTGATGAATACATTCTGTAAGTTTCTGGCATGTAGCCATTTCTATCTTTGATGGTCAAGTTTGAGTTGGTAAAAAGTTTATCATGCTTTGAACAGTCCAAGAAGGAGCAATTGAAGGCAAACTTACATGTGCGGGTTGTAATGCCCGTTTAGGCTATTTCAATTGGGCAGGCATGCAGTGTAGCTGTGGAACTTGGGTAAACCCTGCTTTTCAGTTACATAAGAGCCGATTGGATGCTTGTACAGTCTAGTTATTTTGTGTGCATGCTTTGGTATATGCATTTCTGAGATGGCTTAAAGTTAAAATCCTGAAATTTAGCCCTGTATCAGATTAAACTAAAAAAAAAGCTATAATGCATGACAAAGGCTGTTGTAAAGTTGTTTGGACATTTATCTCTGTGGTTACAAGATTACAAGTGCTTAAAATCATGAAACATGTCTAGGGAAAAAGTTCATTTTTCTGCTGTGCAGTATCTGCTTGAAATGTTATGTTATTTTAGATGAACAAGTTTATGTGTTATTACTGTCTGCATGTCATGCGATGATAAGGCATGCAGCCAATTCTAATCTTTTGAAGTCATATTCCTCACGAATGTAACTCAGATCTCCAATTCCTAGTGGGATAAACAGATTGGGGACTGTTATGCATGGCAGCATAACGATTTTGCAATTTCTGTTCTATCATTTACTGTTCTTTCCTTTACTACGAAGTTCAAACACAGCTAAGGACACGAGAAAGGTTCTCTTGTTTTATTTGGCATGTTTGTCAAGTCCTAGAAAACAACAATATTACTTGATTTGGATATTGTCTTTGCAACCATAAAACTTATCATGTCCGTATAATGTGAAGTACTTCTTCATCAAAATGTTTTTTCCTTTTCTTTTCATCCATTTATGCAATTTACTCCAGTCAGCAAAATATGGAGGGGATTCAATCTTTATTTTGACTTGGAAATGTAATGTTGTCATTTCCATGGAATCTATGAATACCTCGGTAGTTGTCAACTCTCTCCTAACAAGTTTGCCTTACTGCTTTGTAGATTGATAGCATCTGTTTTTGTAGTCCGTAAGTAATGATTTCATTTCTTGGCTTGATCCATCTCCTGATTTGTTGACTTGTGATCCAAGGATGGTCAGTTACTAGAAGGAATTTTCTGCCAAATTGTCATAGCTCAAGGACCATGTCAAGTAGGATTTCAATATCTAGAGATGAGGGGTGAATTCCATAGCGGAGGGAGATGTACAGAGCCGGTACTGGATGTACATCTAATAGGGATCGGTCCCCACATTGTCGAAGAGAGTACCTACTAACGGATGTGCATCAAACACAGAACTGTATAATTCTTCCATTGTAAATAGCCAACTGACATAAAATAATGAAGGATTTCATCGAGAATCCATGACCTACACATCCTCCATTTGGTCACATAATTCAGTGGTACACGTATAAGATAGATCCATGTGAAGCTACAGTAATGAATGTTAAATACTCTTCGTCTATTCACAAGTACATATACAGCTTATGATTCATGAAAACAGTGATAGAAGCCCCATCATGATGCCAATTCTCCATGAATGTAGGAAATTAATAATAGGTATCAGTAGATCAAGAGAAGATGAAAGCTGTCGCATGGCATGTATAATGCGGTGGGACTAATTAATGAGCTTGTTAATCTGTAAACGTTTTTTCATCATTTGATGAAGCCATTACTCATTTTGAAAATGGCTCAATAGTTTCTGTAAATGCATGGACTATCAAAAACAAAAAATGCCTACTTATCCAGTAATGATATTCTATTTTTAGTTTGAAAGGTATTTCCTTGTACTATTAACTTGTATGAAATTATACAAATGAACAAGAAAATCTATAGCCTTATTTGATGTAAGTGAGGTCTGCAACATACAAATAAGCTCACTTGACCAAGACCATGAAAAATTAGTAAGGGCCATGTAGTGGCTGGTATCTACTTTCCTATTTGTAATTACACTGATAGGCGTAACTCTACAATGGCAGCACGGCATATAGGTGGTCAGCAAATGCATGAAAGGAAAACAACAATCTACATTCTATTTTCATGTGAGTGATTTTTTTATTGATTTTTTCGATTGTAGCATCACAACATTTTATTTCCATTCTTTAACTACAATGATTTTTATTTGATTTTTAATTTTAAGGCGTGACATATAAGTAGTCAACAAATCCATGAAAGAAAAACAAAAATCTATATTATATTTTCATGTGTAGTGATTTTTTATTTTATTTTTTCAATTGTTTAAATATCTTACAGCGTATTTTATATAGATCATCTTAAAGATATATATACTAATATAATTTGTTTAGTAGAAAAGTTGTTTTTAGAAATAGTATGATAATAATATTGGTTGTATAGTTGTATAAAGTATTTATTTTGTAAAAGTTGTATATTGGTTGTATAGTATTTATTGCAGGTAGAATTATTAAGATTTTTAATAAAATATATGTTTAATATGTATGTACAATTTTTAGTGATGGTAATTGAAATAGTTAATTATTAGTTTATTGGAGTTAAATACATGAATTATGAGACGTAAAATATTTTGAAATATGAGATTACATGATTGACTATGCATAAGATTATAAAATAATTATTATAAAAGAATTTAATTCTTAATTTATAGGGAATTAGTTTGAAGCAATATGAAAATGTGACTTTTTTCCTTAAAAGAATCAATGATTTAGATTTTAGATTGATTAATAATACATTAATTAATTGAAAATAAGGAAACAAATCGTTGTTTTTAATACCTTGTGCTTGCCTTTGATTGATTTGAAGGATTCTTTGCTATATGCTTGTTATTTTGATTATAAATGTCAAAACAATTAATTTTTTTATCTCACTAAAAACATAGCATACCTTATACATATAATCTTATACCAAGATGGCCAAATAAAATAAGAGGATATCTATAACATTCATAGATAAGAGCGATAAGGGTGTGATTGTAACTTACCTAAAGATGCATCAGGAGCAATAGCCTTATAAAAAAGAAACTTTAAAGTAGAAATGAAACTCATTTCTTTTCACATTGCAACTAATTAATTATAGAAGGTACAAGTGCATAAATGTATGCACACACTAGAACTTTGAATTACTACGAGTATTAAGTAAACATTTTTTTAATGATTATATAATGTATTTTAAAATGTTGAATTTATAAAGATGTATGTAAAGTTAAAAAGGTGTAAATTAACACAAAACAATTAGAACATTTTGTAATAATCATTTTCATGTATATGATGAATTGCAATTGTGAACCGTGTTTGTATGTCTCTCTGAGTGCATCACAATGAGGTCATTCATAGATACCATAAGAGGTGCTTGAGTGAATTTAGTATAAAATTGAGCATCAATAAAAACAACTCTAATTATTCAACCAACTTAGCCTAATTAAGTATATAAAAATGTATCACTAAATCTTGCACCTTTAATGACAACCTTTGCCTTAATATATAGGTGGGTACATTGTAAGTTAGGGAATCATCAAGGCATATCATTCTATGGATATTGAGAATTAGGTGCATTTGTCATCAATTGTCCATTATTGTTACACTTAGTATCTATTTCTAATATTTCATAAATAAGTTGCCAAAAATCAATATAGGCTAAATTTATAAAATCATTAGTGAATCTAAATAAAATTCATGTAGGGGTCCTTAAGATTATGGAGAAAGAATTATGTGAAACTAGTATCTATGTCAGCAACTTTATGTAAAAAATATAAATTGACACATTGTCAACACAAATTGGATGTTTACAATTATTATAAATTGAGCCAAAGATTGAAGAGGTAGTAATTGTGTTAGTGGGGATTCAATATTGATCTTCTATATCTTCCATAATAAGTAACAACATTCACTTGTACTTGTTACGAGAAAGTTATGAACTTAACAATAAGATGTCAAGTTGTACTCCTCTAATTTCAAAACAAGCTAGGGTTGGTGGTGAACTTAATCAAAATCTAAAATCTAACTACATATTGAATAAATTGAGAATATTACTAGGAAGCTAATATAATTAAGAAGGTTAAGACAATGTAAGAGTATTAAATTAATTGTTTTATCAATTGAAAGATGATACTAAAACTTTGCACCAAGTGAAACTACAATAGAAGCAAAAAAATTATAGAACTTAGCAATAAGTAATTTCAAGGCAAAGTTAGGGTTGATGGTAAACTTAATTAAAATCTAACACATATTGACTAAGTTGGAAATATTGCTAGCAAGCTAATATAATTAGGAAGGGTAAGACAAGGAGTGCTTTCTAAGGCAATGTAAAAGAGTGAAATTAAATCGTTTCATCAATTGCAAGATGATATTGATCCTTTTCATAGGAAAAACCTATAGTAGAAGGAAAAAATTATAAAACTTAGCAATAACTTATGAAGTTGTGCCCTTGTAATTTTAAACCAACAATCTAGGGTTGGTGGTGCAATCAAAATCTAATTACATTTTGACTAAATTAGGAATATTACATGGAAGCTAATATAATTATAAAGGATAAGACAAGGACTATTTTCTAAGATTGTATGATTATGGAGTTAAATGGTCTAATCAATTGCAAGATGATACTAATCATTTGCATCAAGTGAAACTACACTAGAAGCAAAAAAATATGAAACTTAGTAATAAGTTGTGAAGTTTGTTAGGATTAAGGTGTCATTTACCTTGAAATCCTATGTATTAGTCATGTGTCTCCAACACTATTAGAAAGTGCCCTTGGACACATAGTGTGATTGAAAATTAATTTTGTAATTCATATTCTTGTAAAATCTTAATGTTGATTGTTTTTGCATTTATGATGAAGGCGGAGTTGGTGGTGGTGGTCACAAACCTATTTTTAGCAAATCTCTCGATTTAGATGTGAGAATTGAGTACTGGAGTATCTTGAGTGTTATTGATGGGCCCAAATGATATGGGTGATGATTTTGGACTCTCATCTCGGGATATGGGCCATTATGGAGGAGTTACAAGTCAAAGATGTTTATTATTAATACATAAGTTATTTTTGCTAGTCATGGCTCATCAAAATCACATTTACTATTCTCAAAAAAGCCTCTTCATTTTGGTCATGATTTTTTTTACATTTTACTATGGTTTGAAGGTACATTGTTTTGGGAAACCATTTGTGATATTCCTCTCTCATTCCTCTATAAATTGGAGGAATGAGATAGTAGTTTTATGAGACTATTTTGTAGGTACCTAAGTGGTTCTAGAGTGATATTAGAGTTCAAAGTGTTAGTGTGCTAATGTATCTTTCCTTTGAAGATTAATACATCTTGTCTGCTTTCTTGTGTAGAGCTTTTTTCCGAAAAGGGCTTCTCCATGTAAATCATGTTTTGATTATAGTTTGTTGATTGATCTCTTATTATTGATTTTTCAATCACATAATATCTACCATACAGTAGTCCTTGTTAATTAAACAAATTTTACCTTTGTATACACTTTCAAAAGATTTTATAGCAATAGTTTTGCCTCGTAAATCAACAAAGTTGTACCCCTCTAATTCCAAACTAGGTAAGGGTTGGTGGTAAACAATTAAAATTTAACTATATATTGATTAAATTGGAAATAGTACTAGGAAGCTAATATAATTAAGAACGATAAGGAATTTTTTAAGACAACGTAAGAGTATGAAACAATTATTTTATCAATTGAAAGATGATACTAATCCAAAACTACTATAGAAGCAAAAATATATATAACTTATTACTAAGTTGTGAAGTTGTACCCTCCTAATTTTAAACCAATCTAGGGTTGGTGAATTCAATCAAAATATAAATGTATATTGACTAAAATAGAAATATTACCAATAAGCTAATATAATTATAAAGGATAAGATGATTATCATCTGAGTCAATGTAAGATTATGAAGTTAAAGGATAATATCAATTGAAATATTATACCAATCCCTTGCATCAAGTGAAATTATCATTTACCGAGGAATTCAAAATGAAGAATACATATTCTCAAATCCTTAACAAATTAATAAGTATAATGCAAGGGAAAGATGGATTTATCAAAGGTAATTGATCCAAGAAATTGAGTCTCTTGAGATCTATACCATTTGGGTCTTAACATCCTAGCTCACAAAGTGTCATCAAGATAATGGAGGAGTTCATAATCACAACTAATTTAACAAGGATATTTAGTCAATAGTGGCATGCTTCTTTGATGTGTATGAAAGCTTAGGGATGGTGTGGGACATCTTAGAATCTTTGTTGACAAACAAGACATCTTGTTTTGATTCTACTCACCTAGTCCTCATAAATGCGGTTGTGTTGCTAGGTTAAACTCAATGTGAAGATGGAATCAAAACTCATATATGATTATGTATATAAACTCCTCTTAAGAAATTATGCAATTTCAAGATTAAAAACACTTTATTTCAAGTCCATTATGCAAAATGTATGGCTTCCAAAAGAACTAAGTCAATGTGCACTGATGAAGTGGCCAACTTGCATTCACCTTGATGAACTTGTCATGGGAATGGCAAACTCTTAATGGAATTAACAAAATTTTCATTCAATCCCTTTTGTTCAAGCCTTGGTTTACCTCATTCAACCCCCTTCCCGAAACCTCTCAGCATCAAACTAGTTTAGGTTAGGCTTTTGAATCTTCCTCTCTAGTCTTGGGAAGATCCATATTATGAAGCCATCAATAATTCAATTGGTCACTTCTTGAAATTTAACTCTACTACTTCCTTTATGGGTCACTCTATGTTTTCTTGTATACTAGTGGACATTGATATCTCCAAGGCTCCCCACAAGGCTATTGTTTTGATGGTGGAAGAGAGACATTTGTCTCAACCACTGAACTATGAGGATCTCCCCTTCAAATGTAAACAATATTTTGTTATAAACTACCTAGCTTCTAATTCCCCATTCTCTCGATGTAAGGGTGTAGCTTTGTGGTGGAGGAGGAATGCCCACAACAATCATTTGTCTACTCATGCTTACAACTCATTGTTTGATGGTTCCTATTTGCATGATGAATCTTCTTAAGATGTCGCTTCATCTCCCCTATGGTGAGTCATGCCCTTGAGGGTGTTTCTCTTACGGTCGGCATAACTCAAGCGAGTCTTACTCCATCAACTCCTTTGACTCCTATTAGCGAGTCCCACCCAACTCCGGTTATGGTTGTTCATTGGTTGGCTTCTCTTGCTAAACGATCATTTTCTTGTGTTGCACCCTTGGTTAGACACTTAGATGGGGTGTCCCCTGTCCTGTCCTTGGTTTGACTTAGAAGATAACATTTCTTCAACAAAGTGTGCAAAGGTGGAAGAAAGGCCTTCCCAAATCATACTCAATTATACACCAAAGTTAAGGATGTGAGATTGAATTGGGTAGAGTATAACATTTTGTAGGTTGGATCCTTGGGTGTTGTTTTATGTTTGACTTAGTCTACAATTGTGCTTGATCTTGTCTAGCAACTTGGTTGTAGTTATATATGTTTGTCCCAATAAGATTTGGATTTGTTGGCTTTGATTTGATCTAGCTATTGTTCAAGGTTCTTGGTCCTTTCAAACCCAATTTATCTTGATCAAAACCATATATTTTTCATTCACCCAGCAAATTTGTTAAAAATGAAACATTTTCATTAGTAAAGCAATAAAGTCGTCATTGTGTGAGTAGAGTTGGTTTTTTGAATGCCAAATAATTTCTCTTTCAAATTGGCATTTGGTGTTCAACCTTTAGTTTTCCAACCTTTTGGAAGCATGAGGGATTTGTTACGAGTCTTCTTCACATCTTGGAAAGGAACACTCATGTTAGTGGTTCTAGAGCCATTGTTGTAAGACAACAAAGTTTTACAAGTCTACATGAGTAAGGGAGTATTTATGAGGTGTTCGAGAGCTCTTGTGAATATTGTAGGAGGTTATTTAGACCATGTTGAGCATTGAAAATCCCTTATACTTCCTTATTTCTTATGGAACATGGAGTATTGTTGCTTAGACTTAATTTTGACCTAAAGTGAGTTTTATCCAAGGTAATTTGAATTGTTCCAAATTTGTGCATTTTGTCATGTTTATTTTTTGCATTTGTTGGTGTTGATATATATGTTTAAGTATTTTTAATAATGTTAAAGTTAGAATATATATTTGTTGGTTGGATTTAAGTGCAAGTGAATGTTGTAGACGTGTTGACATTGATTGAATCTATTGTTAAGGGGTAGAGTACGGCATAGCCATCCTATTTATGAGATAGTGGTAACATAAGAATAATAGTTGTTTTGATTAAGGTAAGGAGTTTGGAAGGACCCAAACCATTGTACAAAAAGCCCAACCCTATACAAAGCTACCAAAAGCCTACGCATAATAAGCCCAATTTGGCTAGATACAATAGAAAAACAACACCACTAAAAAGTGAGGAACAACAAACAAATGAAAGAGTTGGGGTCCTCAAGGTCCCTCTTAGACAATGACAAGCCTAGAACAGGTTGACCTCTCACCCAACACTCAAACGTGAATTTGGGGAAGTGATTTAGGAAGACCTTTCTTCCATATAACAATCCATGAGACATTAGCATCCAAATTCTTAGCACAAGAGGAAGCGAGGGGGTTCCCCCATGAAGATCCCATCAACACATGAGGAGAGAACCAAAGAACAAAGAGGTGAACGGAGGCCATCCACCACATGAGTAGACTGGAGCTAATCTAAAACCAAAGGCAAATCGAGCTAAGAGGAAAAAGTAAGAGGATCCTCAATAAGGTCTGAGGGACATGTGAGAGTTGCACCAGAAGCAAAAGACTCATCCTCTCCTTGAGAGGAATCTTTTGATGGAGAACCAAGAGCATGAATAGTTAAGTGATCTTTGATAGCATCCTTCCACCATGTAGCAGATCCCTTGTAACACAAGAGAGTTCAAACTATAATCAGGTGACCAATGGACAAGCATCGAAATATTGAAGGGGAGGCCCTCATAATTGAGAGATTAAGTCCAAGACTTATCCCCAACCATCAAAACCACATCCCCATGAAGAGGTTTGGAGATGTCAATGTCCACTAGAATGCAAGGAAAAGTGGAGTGCCCCGTGTAGGAATTTTAGATGTGTGTTGGAATTCTTACATTACAAAATAATGTAGGTGCCTTCAAAGAATTGACAAAGTACCCTATCCAAGCACTTGAGCAAGTCTTGGGGCCAAAGTCAACTCCAAATAGCCCTAAAAATGCAATTTGTGAAAATATAAGACAAAAAAAAATTGTTAAGATTAATAAAAAAATTACTTGGATTATCCAAGATGCTCCTTAGATTATTCCTCTAGTTTTTAGAAGCAATGGCCCTGTTTTTCCTAATGTATACACCAATCGCAGCAACTTTCATTGAATTTAGTTATTGAAGAACCACTTTTCCTCGTATCAAAAATTATCCTACCCTCAATAATTGTGGAATCTATATATTCATCTCTTTTAGAATTTAATAGTGATATAAAATATGGAAAGTCATGCCTATCCAATCAAATAGTTATAAGTAGTCACCTCAAAAATTTAATCTTCACAAATATTTGTATTGATTGCTCAATTTTTTATACCTTTAATCACCCTTAAATCTTGATATGCCTCAAAAGCATGGCACATTGCAAGATCTCAATATATAGAACATAGAGAGCCTGAAAAACTCCTCTCAAAAACATTAGTCTAAGAGCCGAGAATCTAATGGATTGCTACCTATCCCATCAACCACTTAAATTTCACTTCAAAACATTTATATTTAGTTCGTCTTTAACCAAAATCTTGGAGGACAAAGCATGGAGAGGGTCCAAGGGCATAATGGATAGATACCTGATTGTCTTAATGGTCAAGATGGTGACCTGGTGCACTCAATTAAATAAGATATCGATAATATTATAACATGAAAGAAATAACATGATGTGAAATATTGTAACAATGTAACACAAAGATTGTCAACACAAACAAAACAGGGTTTCACTGGTAGAAAAACAAATGTTAGTAGTAGAAACATATAGGTGAAAAGTCAATTTCAATTGATGCCTTAATTATGAGCAGGCAGATAAATAAATGCTAATAGTTATGTAGGCAAGGCTACTTGAAAGATATAAATGATTGTTACTTGCGTTTACCTGAGATTTGAAAGTGATTTAAAATCTTCCAAAATTATGTTTGTTCTCTAATTGGCTTCAATGTGGAGCTCGTACTCTCCACTATGCTCAAAACAATCGGAAACCCTCCAAATTTTTCTTGATCCACTTGGACTTCCATTTAATTCTTATGCCCTCAAACTCTTAACTAATTTAAATTTAAATATGCTTATGTTTTGAGCTCACAACTGTACATAGCTAAGTTCCTCAAATAACTCCATAGTATGAGATATTGAAGAGAAGTTAATTAAATAAGTTTGAGTTTTTGCTTAGGCGTGTGCTAAGGAAGAGATACAAATGAATTTTACTTACCTAAGGTAATCGAGAGCAAGAGTTGATAAATAGATAGGGTAGGAAGGGAATATATGAGTTAACACATAAGTGGAGGTTTATGCTCAATGAATAGTTTTAACTTTTATTAGATACAAACACTGTCAATGGCATAAAAATTGATCGATAGACTACCTAAAAGTAAGCACTTTTTGTGAGAGAAGCTCTGAATTTTATGCTGATATAGGATACTTGTATTGCATAGAATCAATTAGCGAAGCGTCTAGAAGAACCTTTGAGGTTCACATACATAAGGAAGATAGATTGAATGTAATCGACATGTAGTTTCTACAGATAAGTGCATCGTGGGAGGGGAGAAACTTCAATTTTACACTTGTGTTAGATGCATTAAGCAATGACGAAGAGAAATATACAATTCAAAAATAAAAATACCCATTTAAAATTTCTACTAAGGTATTTTGCCTCATTTAATGTGATGTACTAATAGAAATATCATGAACTCGTCTTTCTCTAAAAATATCATATTGTTACTGGAAAACTTTCAATAACAAAGCTCAAATTCTTTAATGACAAAATCAGAGCAAATACAAAGTTTTTGTTTCACCAAATTAACATGTCACTAAATCTCATAGAATAAAAGAACAGCACGAATTAGCCAACGTAGACCACCAAAAGGGAATTCTAGACCAAGGTGTATTTCAAAACACCTCTAGTAAAAGATAACAAAAATAGTTGTTTCAGTATTTGTCCCATCAAAATGCTAACATAGCCTAGTTTGTGGATGCATGTAATTAATGATACAAAAATCCTGGCCGAAATTCAGCCATAATCAATGGACAGTTCAGTTGCCTCTTTTTCTAATTTACAGGTACAGGAAATTGAAGTCTACCTCTGATTCAAAGATATTCAACTTATGCAAAGTCCCTCAAAGTGGTTCATTTTGACGAATTAAACAGTGTTAACTGAAGCTAGGCAAAATACTTAAAGACCCACGGAGATTATTGGTGTTACATGTATGCCATGATGCAGCAACCAGTGATTATATTCCTGTCACAGGAGCGAAAACTCAAATTTAATGGCAAGTTTACATCTCCATGTTGACCTTTGTCAGTCTCTCCATGTCAGAATTTGAAGGAAACCAGGAAATCTCCCTCCTTTTGCAACCAGACCATTTTGAACAAAGATTTAGAAGAAACTAAATCTTGAATTGAGTGATCTAATATGAACAAACATGTGTACATCTAAAATGTCATTTAAAGACCACATGAACCGGTATATAAGGAAAATTAGAACTAGTATAACATTCATCAGAGCTGATTACTGAGAAGTAGGTCTGCAGCAGCAGCAATGTCATTCCTTGCTTGTCTAAGTGCTTGTATGGCTGAGCTTCTATCAAACCCCATAGAAACTAGAGTTGAAATGGCTTCCTCTGAAGGAACCAATGCAGGTGCTGCCAAACGGTCCTGCTGGTATTTCCCAAACACATGCAATAGTAGTTAGTGTTTTTGTAATTTTTTAATATTCATAGCAGATTTCATCCTGTTTCGTTAATGATGGGATTGACATTCCTTTTCAAAATGGGACCACTATGAGACGGATAAGAAAGAGTACACTACATTTGCTACGCTTCTTCCTTACAACATATGAAGAAGAGGACACATTAAGAGCCTCAGTTTTCAAATTATATCTCATTTCCTATCACGTTTCTTACTGGACAATTGTTTTATTAAAAAAAGCAAGTTCCTCAAATACACTTTAACCCATAAAAGAAAAGTAATTGGAATATGCAATCCCTGTTCATTACCATGCAAATTGCCTTTTCTGAGTTTGTTTCAGAATATCATGACATTCTTTACTTTGATGGGTTTGTTTCAGAATATTGTGGCAGCCTGAGAAATAAATAATTTATAAACAGAACTACTTACCAAAGTAAATAGAGAAAGGACTTATGGACCAAATGCACATCAGCATAATCTATTTTAATTGTGACCCTAAACTATAACAGACATGTCCATAACTTTGAAGAATTTGCAACATAGCTAACCTGAAATTGTTGGCCCAACGGTGCATTAATAGTTTCCCTCCGACGAGCTCTTCTTGTGGAAGTTGTTGATGGACCACTTGAAACTAATGGTGCAAAGAGCCACGACACAGCAGAGCTTACCAGTTTAGGTAACTGAAAATGATAAGAGTACAGTTATTCCCAAGATTTCCATGAAATGCAAATAAATGAAAACATTTATGCTCCATCTAAATTTATCCTAGCATATTTCATATCGTGAAAGAATTTGGTACTAGACAGTCCATGAAAATGAGTGAGATGCTTCTGGAAAAAACTAAATGAATTTTGTTTGCATCATCATTTCAGATCACACTCCATGGTCCAGCATAGGATGTAATGTCCCCATTCTTTCACGAGCATCAGATATGGTGGATTAGCCTATAACATCAACCCTCGTAGGCTAATGGTTCTGGATAGAGGGTCACTTGAACGGGCACTTGGTCGTGAATCTGCAGTATTGTTATCTGGAGTATGGTGACGGGGTGAATTTGTGGATTTGGTGTGATAATTGTGCTTAAAATTATGATCTCCACCTCTTATTTCACCTTCTTTGGCTTAGGGACCATGTGTCTATTATTTAAAGGGGTCACTTTATATTTTTCAGTTACTATTCATTGATAAAGTGAAAAAAGTTATAACTTAAGTGAATAGTAACTCACTTTAATGAATAGTGATTTCAATGTGAAATTATAAAAGGAAGAGGAAAAGTTCGACCCTCTTCATGTTATGAGTTATTTTGTTTGCTTGAGCTTGTGAGTTGGAGTTTGGAAGAGAGGGAAAACTAGGGTTTCCTGATTTCTGCAGTGGGTGAGCCTGGAGGTGGCTTATTGTTCGTTTACAAGCTACTTGAGGGTGTGAAAGACCATCTTAAAGTTGCTGATCAGAGTTTGTTTACTTCATTTGGAGCCATATATTGCTGTTTGCAAGTTATTGGAGCTTTCTTTTGAAGGGAACGTTGCTGCCATTGACTTCTTTTACATCTACAAGGGAGCTGTTTGCATTTTAGAAGGTTTGGGAGCTGATTTTTTACATCTACAGCCAGCCGCCATTTCATGAGGGTTTCAATCAGCATAAAGAAGAAAAACACCTATCTTTAGTGGCTGCAATCTCACTAAAAGGGGGCACCCTTACCCTAGGAAGACTTTCAATCCGGAATTCGGTGGGAGAAATTTGTATTTTAGTTTGTGTGAGCAATTTACTAAGGGAGGTTACTGTAGCAAATCACTATTCACTGTGATGTTTGGCTGTAAGTTAAATTATTGCATAAGATGTATCTAGTTTTGAATCCTATGTAAGCCATCTATTTTATATGATCTATTATGTAATGAAGAACTCATATTTGGATTCGAATATTGAGTATTTTATTCGATGTATCTCAATAGATTAGTTTATTAGAAGTTTCTACTTCATGTACATGCTCTTTAGTACTTATTTAGCATTATTAGCAAGCAAACTCAAAACACAAAAGGCGGAATACAAAATTGTTGTACCCAAAATAAATTTTGGCATTCTATATAAATTGAGCTAAATCTTGTTAAAATGCCATGTAGAGTCTGTTTTAGGTCAAACCAATCATAGGATCTTGGTGGGTTTATGTCAAGGAACACATGTGCAAAATTCTGAAAATTTGAAAATTAGGGTTTTTCACTATTTTCGTGGAAACCCCAAAATAGGACCTTCCCAGAAATGATTGAAAATGATTTTGATAGGATTAAAAAGCTTCACAATCACATTGGTCAAGTTAGAATCATCAAAAGACACATTTTACTCTGGTGGGTCTATTTCTATTTTTTAGGAACAAAGTTAGGAGCTTCGCAGCCATTAATGGTAGATTGGCCAGTACCAGGTGCTGAAAGCTAAGCTTCAACGACGCAACCATGGCGGAAAAGGTCTAAAATGATGTTGTTTGATGAAGGAGATTCCTGAAACCCAAAAAGGTCAAAATTTGACTAACTCTGGAAACGTTACGAAGGAGAGACAAGTTCACATGCTGAAAAGAGCCTTTTTTAGGCAGGGGCGCCCATGATCTTTAAAGGTCAAATGCAGTCTGTTGGATCATCCAAGGCAGTCATCTTCGGCGTTTGCATGCTGGCTCTACAATGAAACAAACCACTAAATCATCTGATGAGTTGATCATAAGTAGTTGCTGACGAAGCGAAAAGAGGCAGTTGAAGAAATATCAGGAAATGACTGTCAAAGGTGAAGATCAAAGAAAAAAGAGCCTTTTCAAAAGAAAGGCACCCTTCCTTTTGGACCTCTGGATCCTGACAAAAGACCAAAGGCCTCCCAGGACAATCTTCTCAGCCTAGGTAGATCTCAGCAACGCAACTGAAAGCACAAGCATCAGACAAAGCAGTCAACAAATAATCAGGACCAAACTAGGCAACTTTTCAGACGAAGATAACCATGCTAAAGGACAAAAGCGCCCTTTTCAATGAGGGGCGCCCTTGAATAAAAAAACCCTAAAATGACTTCTGGATTTTCCAACTCCAGTCATCTTTGGCGAAACGGAGCTGGCTACCTGACAAGATATCAAACAAGATCATCTTATTCTCCGATCAACGAGAAATCTAGATCAAAGCACGAGAGGTCATTTCAAAAAACTGAAGAATGAAGATTGAAAATTTACCAAGGCACAAGCAAAAGCGCCCTTTCTTGAAAAAGGCGCCCTTTCTTTTGAAGCCTTGAACTCAACTTTTTACCATCATGTCTCCCAGGCACTTCTCTTCAGGATAGATCCAGTTCAGCAGGAGTTAGATAATGTCGGTAGCAGCTCAAGATCCAGCAGATCAAAGCGGTCCGAGGGATCAAACCTTGGCGAGGTCGTCAAAGAGAGAAAATAATAAAAAAAATTACAAAACTCAAAGGGCGCCCTAAAAAGAAGTCAAAGGTCAAGTTGTTGACTAAAGTCAAGATATTTTGAGTTAAAATTGGCTAAAACACTCCACAATCAGTGGAAATCACCTTTTTGAACTTCAGATCAAGCCAAAATCACTTTTGATCATGAGTTGGGTCCCCAAACTTGTGGATCTAAGGCTTGAGTCTATATAATCTAAGTATAGGCATCCTACTTCATTATTTCATTGCAGGTTAAGGATCAAGAATAGCCATAAGCTCTCAAGGACGCCATTGATAGATCTGGACAAGGTTTTCATTCGTTCTTCAATATTTTTGCAGATCTGAAGCAGGAGAAGATTGCTAATCTGAGGTTGGATTCAGAGACAGATTTTCTCAAGGAGTCAAATATAAAAACTTCCAATCCATCTTCTGTCTACTTCTTCTCTTCTTGTCTTAGGTTTTCTTGCATGTCACACAAAGCAGCAGGCTACATGAGATTTGATCAACTGGGCAGATTCAGCATAATTTTCCAGTGAAACCCATCACATCAGATTTTCCAGAATCGCCAAACTTGCTTCCCCTATTTTTG
>VDFB02145484.1:0-11468 GCA_007258455.2 Sequoia sempervirens
GTCCTTTTTGAGTTTTGAGCAAGAAAAAGTTGGATTTTAAGTTTTATTTTCCTCCATGTCAGCCTTACGGATCTAATTAATGGTAAAATAAGGCGAATTTCCTATAAATACAAGTCTCTAAACTCTAAATCATAACCATTCTTTCATTATTCATCCATCATTCTTTTGTCTCAAGTCAAACAAGATAGGGTTTATCACCCCTGTCACCAAGATAACATTTTTAGACATTCTAGGGCGACATTCTATGTTTGTAACAATCCAAGATCAATCATTATGGAAAGGTATTAATCCCTTCATTTCATGTTCATTCTTCATATTATCTCTTCATTTGGTTTAAATTACCTACAAAGGGGTTTGACCAAGGCAAACCCCCATGCCTTAACATCAAACATTTCTCCTTCTCTTGTGTGTTTGCAGATTTAGGTAGCTTAAAGACTTGCAAATCATTTAAGATCAAGTTGTAAAGTTGTTAAAGACATCTTCCTATTGACCAAGGAAAAATATCCACTAAAAGTCACTTTACATGGCAGGAATTAGACTTTCAGACACAAACACCTATCAAGAACCGAAGTGCAAACTGAGGGCTTCAGTTTCAACTTTTGGATTTTTAGAAATTTAAAAGTGGTCTAATTCACCATTAGTGTAAAATGAGTTGCACTTCCAAGCCTAAATAGGGTTTTCTGTAGTTTTGGATACCCATTTAATCGAAACGAAGTTCTCGAACAAGCTTCAAATCTAGACCAATTCACCCTAATGGCTTAATGAGTCCCAAAGAGGAAAATTTCTGCATCAGCAACATTTTAGAAGTCATTCCTAGTCTCCATCAAGTTCTCGGGTGCACACCTTTAGTTTCATTCATTTATGTTACAATTTGCATTCATTTTCTAGGTGTTTTTGCATATCATAATGTGTTTTCCAACAAGTTGCATTTCAATAGTTTTCACTTAATGATCAATAGATTTTATCATTTATTTTCATTTATTTTATCTCATCTAGGCACATTTCATTCATATTTCCATTATACTTGCATTAGTTTGAGTGAACCACCTAGATTTTGTGTAGGTCTATCTCTCTCCTTTAGGTGAAAAACCCTAATTTAGCAAGAGAGTCATAGCATCCTAAACCACAAAAATATATGGTTCTGAGGAAACACACACAACAGTAGGATAAACTTTGTCCAAAATATAGCTAGTAGGATTCACAAGAGGGGAAACATTATCAATAGCAGTCACTTTCTTATGAGCAAGAGGAGAAGGAGGCTCAAAATCCTCACTATCTGAACAAGAGGAATCATTAGGGAACATAGTAAGATGGTCCTTGAGGGCATTCTTCTAGACCAAGTAGAGGAAGAAGAAGAATGAGAGGCCCATGAGAATAGTCATGAATCAAGTGTCCAATAGCAAAATATTGGTTGCAACAAAACTAGATTGCTTCGTAATCCACAAGCTAAGACCAAGACTAGTCATTAACTTGAAGCACAACCTCACTAGGTAGTGCCTAAGACAAAATAATCTCCACCAAAATTTGAGGATAGGAAGTTTGAATAAAGTTTTTGGAAACCTCATCCACTTTCAAAAACCTACCAAGAGCATTACCTATGATTTGCAAAGGAAAGGAGCGCCAGAAATGTAAGGGGAGATAAGACAATCTCACCCAAACAAGCATAATATCAATGAATTACTTCAAAGGGTTGAAGGAGAAAACCCAAGGCATCAAAGACAAGAAATAAGAATCCCAAAACCATAGACCATGATCTAAAACTATCTTCCTATCCTTAGTAGAAGAAAAGCTAACAACAAAAAAAACTCTAGCAAAAGGATAAATCTCAATCCTACCTCCCACTAAGGGTTTCCAATGCTTCGTGATCCAGAGGTTTAGATCCAGGAGAGAAGGCCACAAATGGTAGAATCTACAAATTAGTCTTGTTTTTGAGAAAAAATTAATGCAAACACAAACCTCCTGCCCGAGGGAGATAATAGGAGTAGTAATGGCACACTTCAATGGGTGCACAAAGCTCACCCCCACATCATCAGACCTCACATCATCAACAAAAGAATTAGTGCCCCCAATAGGAATAGTTGAAGACCCCACAACCTTACTTGCTATAGGAGAAACTTTTGAAGCCACCACCATAGGTTGCAACGATGGAGAAAACAAATCAATAACTAGCTCACATTCTAGTGAGAAAAATTGTTACATAGGAGAGTGAGAGGTAGGGGAGCTACCGAAGAGCCATTTGAAATCAGCGTTCTAAAATGCAGATGGGTGGGAGAGCGGGCATTCCATCATGACAGCATATATTTAGGTCCAATGTTTCGATCACATATATTGATTGATTGTTAACCCTATATTTATCATTAGGTTATGGAAAAGATAAATAGTTGTTAATTCCTTTTAGAGAAGACGTCTCAAATAAAGAAAACCCCTTGCTAGAAAATTTTATTGCAAAAACCTAGGGATATTTGGCATGACATTGATCCTAGCAAATAATCACAAGAGACCACCAAAGTTGTTGTTGGTTGAAGGAGATCCTAGTGCTAATTTTTTTCTTATCATAGATAATACATGACATGATGGACTCCTAATCCTTCAATATAATTTTGGTAATAAAAATTCCTTGATTTTTCATCAACTCCTTCATGATGAGAACGGAATTAATCTTCAAATGTTATTAAAATTTCCTACCATGAGGAGGATTTTTTGGTCTTCATGACCTTCCAAAGCATGCATTATCCATTTGGTACATGATCTCCAACCTTGGCATATGAGTATCAATAAATCCTAAACCACCAAAGTCATATAAAAGGAAACAAAATTGATAAACAACCCAATGGAATCATTTATCTTGATTTGAAGAGGCCTAATGGAAGTCTTTAAACAATCTCCATAGCTTTAAATGACTTGCGAAAAATTTGATCAACTGATTAAGTCTACCCCACAATCTGAGGTCAGTGGAGCTAACCCCGAGTAGAAGAAATCTCTGCAAGTTTGGGGTGAGATTTCTGCATAATCTGTGAGCATTTGAAACTATGTTTTGGCCATTTTGGTAGGCGAATTCGTGAGCATTTTAGACTTATTCGACCCTCAAAAGGGTTTGAATTATGTGACCCACAATTTGCAATTTGCGGCCGCGCCCATGCATTCATATGTTGTGACTTTTGTTCAGATGCCATGGATTTTGTGGAAGCCGTCAAATATGTGATTGAAGCCTCTATTGTTGTTCATTGATTTTCCTAGCCTGAGAGGAAATTGGTATCAAAAACCCATTTCATTTCATCTCTAATTGGGCAAGCCAATGCATTGAAGATTGGCATTGAATTGGTATTTGTTGTGGATGTGAAAGGTAGTCGATCAAGTCGACTTTATCTCCAAGTCAATGCAAATAATGCTCAGCCATGTGGGAAGATATGAAGATTGTGCCTAACATCTCTACTGGTTGCATATGAATGGTGAGGTAGCAACAAGTATAAGGAGCTCTGGTATAGGTAGAGAGCTCCAAAGGCATGGTTTCTTTGGACAAAGATCCTACACATCACTCCTTCAAGCCATGCCCTCCACCAACCACCCTCCATTTTTGCCTCATCCACCTTCGACCAAATCTCTTTAGAAGACTTGGTATCATCTCAAACAGCTTGCAACTTGTCATCAATTTGCAAGGTTGCCGCCCAAAACTGCAATTCATCTAGAAAATCTATAATCCATCCAGTTTTGTCTTTATTTTGGCATTAATACTTTATGTTTCAACTCTCATAAATCATTGCATTGATGCCAAGCTTGTTATGCAGTTTGTGATTTATGTTAAAAGCTTCAATGACTCATATAGTCATTAACATGGTAACAGGCTCAAGAGAAGACAAGAGAGACATTTGACGATGAGAAAGAAAAGAATCCATAGACTGTGTTGCATGATATCCATGCAGCCTTAGACATTGGGATCAAAATTTTGTTTGTCAATTGATCTACCTTATTTGTAGTCTTTTGACTCTTTCAAAATGCCACATCAGGCACAAAGCCAATGTCAATCCCTTTTTACACTCTTATTGGTTAAAATCATTCATGTTAACATTTATTACATTAGTTTTCAACATTTTTAACTACATCATAAAGTGTTTAAAGGGGGGGTGAGTTTTTTGTATAGTTAAAAATTTGTAAAAGAGGAGTCAATTTTTTCTTTTGCAATGAATTTGGCAAAGGGGGTCATTGCTTGAATAGTGGGGGTTTACTTTTATATTTTTTGTCTATTTTTGAGGTTTGAAAGGTCTATGCCTTCATTGCTACCCCATGACATAAACTCATAAGGACTCTCCAACAACAAGTAAGTATGTAAATGCACTCATATAAACTGCCACAAAACTGAATGTGTTCGGGAATTTGGGAAATTCCATACTTACAATGAATTGTAGCATAATAGCCTAGGGTTGTGTAGAGTCTTGATTTGACATCATAGTTTGGGATGCTCGTGATTCTCACCCTATGGTGTATGTTTCCTTGATTTTCCATCACAACAATGGATCCTTGTGATTCTCGCCTCATTCATGTGTGTGGCCATGATGCACACCCTTTTTTTAGATTCTTGTATATCTCTACATTCCTTGCACATTCATGTGCCTGATTTCAGTTGGTCTACTTATTCTCTTAGCATTAAGGGGCACGATGATGTGTTATGCTAATTCTTCTTTCAGTGAAGCAATGGAGGGATCTTCCTTTCGGGAGGTCTCATAAACCTTCTATCTTGATCTCTTGTATGGAGGATTATTTTAGTGGATCATATTTTCTAATATTCTAGTAATCCTAATTACAATACTATCTGTATTTTCAACTTCACAAAGTTTGATTGACTTTGTGTACATGGTTGAGTAGTGTTCATATGTTCAGTCATGCAATATTTTCTCTTATCTTGATCTACATTTCTTGGAAATTCATTGATTCCAACAGACACTAGCTCATCATTGACAAAGTTTGCAACTTCTACATGCTTAAGGAGTTCTTCGTTTTGATGTTCCTATCATCCTGGGACATCTTTTTAGATCTTAAATCCTTCTTCTCTCCTTTTGAGTATAGTTTTGTTCCCATTAGGTATTCTATCTTTCTCCATTTATGAGAGATTGCATTGTACACGGGTGCCTAACATGGCCTTATAGTCAAGACCCATTTTATTTTCTATTTTTGCTTTTGTGATCTCCCTAAGTACCACTTAAGGGGTGGGGAGGGTGTTAGAGTGAATAATTTATCTATTCACTATACTTAAGTGAACTTAGGTTGATGAGGTTAGACAACATCTTATCTAACTAATGTGTAACCTTTAGACCTTTAGAGGTTACCAAGTTATTTGGTAAATCTTATGTGCACTAACTTTTTAGGTTGGAAGACTTTCCATCTCACCTCAAAGGTCACTCAACACTTGGCATCAAGGTTGATGACTTGGTCAAATAGGTTTTTGGTTTGCACATTCATAATGATTCTAAGGTTGAAACCTATAAGACACTTGTCTACTCATTTCTGCCACATCTTGGGGCACTTCTCAATCCACATGATAGGTGGATTTCCTCTTCCTTTCCTATATATGCAAGGCTTTGTACTCATTGTAATTTGGGTCAACTTAATACAATATTTGAAATTGTTCATTGTGCTTGTTTCTTATCTTCATGATCTCCTATTTCTAATAGAATCAAGTGATGTATTTAAAGTGCAAGGGATTTCACTATGACCTAAATTAGTAAGTATCAAGTAAAGTGTGTGGTGATTTTTCAAGTTTTTTATTAGGGGGTAAAGTAGGTTTCGAATGGACCCAAAATCATATACAAATAGGTTTTAAAGGGACTTGAAATTTAGTATAAACAAATAATGTTGCTAAGAGATAAGTAACAAAACATCAGCAACCTAACAATAGCAACCACCAAAGATAAATGAGAAGACCCATGTTGCACTAAACAAGTTTTGAAGGGAACCTAGAACCCTTTAATAACTATGTTTTACAAGGACCTTGAACCCTAGTAGACCACTATACCATAGAAAAATGGATCTTTGGACATTTTCATGGTCATTTCGGTCTTTTTCCTATGATGCTTGGCTTATTTTGCTTAGATTTAATGTTGTAATGTGACTTATACATTCACATTAGGTCTTGAATATTTAAATTATTAAGACTTTGTGATGTCTTGTGAAGGTGTTGTGAAGTGTTGTAACACATTTGTACACTTTTCTAGACTCTTCTTCTTATAATTCATCTAAACATTCCCTTTTTATCCCTTACCAAGTCTTATTTTAAAGTGTTGTAAAGTCTTGTAACAAACTTCAATGCTTTTCTAGGCTTGTCACCATTAATTACACCTTTCTTATGCTTTATTTGGCCCCTTTATGCACTTATAGGCCTAAATTAAGTGTATTTTTGAATATAAACCTGACAAACAACATTAAATACAACTTAATCCCCAACACCCACTTGCACTTGGGAGTTAGGAATACATTGTATGGTTGGCCGGAGTCCCTAACAGTATAGAAATTCAAAATAAATTCAAATTTCTTTCAGGTTTTATTCATTAAGACCTTAAGGATAAATCACAGTGATGTATGTTGAGGAAATTAAGGGCATAGAGATTATTGTATAAATACATGATTTTCTATTCAGTTTGACCCCCCCATTCATTCATGCATTCAATCCATCATAGCATTCAAGTATTCTAGCATCCTTAATCATTCAATCAAGCAATTATCAAGCATTTTGGAGCAACCATTGACATATCTTCAGACTTTAACAACAAGGGTTTGGTGAGTTTATGACACTTGCATGTTATTTTTTCATCATTCCTTTCTCATTTCATTTCTTTATCAAGGGTTTGATTACCAAAGAATTAGGGATTTATTCGTGATGGCTTCTGCTCTAACCACTTAACAATTTTCCACTCTTTACATGTGTTAGGTTTTGGAAAATTAATTGACAAGTCATCAAAGCTATTCAAAGCCAACAAAGACCTAATTCAAGCTTGGAGACATTATTCAACCAATTTTCTGCAGTTTCAATTTTGTCAACCTGACAAGAAGTCAAGAGTAGATATGGACCCATAGAGTTGACTTCAGAATTTGAAAATTTCTATAAGTGGACTAATTCACCATCAATGGTGAATGAGTCCCATTGCCAGGCTGGAGAAAGTGTTTTATGAGGTTTTTAGTTCCCAACATCCCAAAACCTATTTCAACTTGAGAATTTACTAGAACCTGGACCAATTCGCCATCAATCACGAATGAGTCCCAGTGGTCATCAATAGTGATTTATGAGACACTCCAGAACCTTCCAGCATCAACATTATACCTCTAGGTGCACTCAATTCAATCTCATTAAGTTCTTTTTTATTTGTTTATGTTTCTAGTTCATTTCTGCATATCACACTGTGTTTTCAAACACTTCATATTTCTTATGTTTTGCATAAATAATCAATCCATTTCATTAGTTTTTTGCATTTAGATCATTGAATTTTTACATTATTTCATTTTACTTGCATTAGTTTGAGTGAACCACCTAGATTTTGTGTGGGATCTATCTCTCTCCTTTACGTGAAAAACCTTAATTGAGCAAGAGAGTCATAGCATCCTAAAACACAAAAATCAACAGTTCATTTTGGTGAACCTACATATTGAACAATATATTTCCGATTTGCATCTGCATTTACATCCTAGGAATCATTACATTAGGTTTTGTATTGTTTTTGCATCCTAGGGTTTACAACATTGCATTATAGAATATCTCATATAGATCTCATTTTTGCACTTCAAAATATTAAAAATATTAAAATTTTGCATTTGCATCCTAGTTTTACATCATAAAAACATAAAAATCATTTTAAATTTTCTAAAAAATCTCAAAAAAATTCACCCTTGGACTCATTCGCCACCCTGGGTGAATCAGTCCAATTGAACTTTCTACACAACAATTTATGTCATTTTCACAGTGTTTTCTGCATTTATGTTTTCTATTACTATATTCTTGTTTCAGTTTACATAATTTCTATTATTTTCATTTTGTTATTCCTATTTTTTATTGCATTTGCATCCACCCCACCTTTTTTGGTATTTGTATGAGTGTTTGGTGGCCTATTGATAATACTTTAGTGAGAAGAATTTCACGACTCATGGCTTCCCGCAATAGCACATTCATTGTGGACCTTGGGTTATCCATAACTCCTACTCCTAGTATGGAAAATGGTGCATCGGGCATGGATGCTACCACTAGTACACCTTTTCCTTCCCCCACAATGCATGTTGACACACACATTAATACCCTCCCACAAGACAAAGTAGTTAACATTCATGAGGAGTTAGCAAATCTCCAACATAACTTGTGTCTTGAAAACATTTCAACCACTTCAATTCCCACTATAGACAACATCCATCGAATACTTGAAAGTGATGAAGGCTTCGATGTTATGAAACAAGTTGTTGAGATATATCACAAACATGCTTCTTCCACCTTTAGCACATCTCAACCAGCAAACACTATAGTTAGCCAAGGAGGATCTCATGTTCCTCCTCCTTCAACCGTAGAATCCACACCCACCTGTACCACCCCTCAAGTTACAACAACCATGGAACAAGTTAGTCATGTGAGTCCTTTTGCTATTCTAACTAGCATGATCCCTAGTTCTTTTGTGGCATCGAACGTTCCATCCTCCACCACCTTCACCCCTATTAGTGTCCCCTTGTCTTAACACTGCCTACACCCCATCACCCTTCACTCTTCCAATGCATACTGGACTTACACTGAACCTCTCATAACACATCTCTTCCACACTGTTTCTTCCATGCAACAACAAATATCCACCATAAACCAAAGCCAAAATGCACCACCCACATACTATGTCTATAGTAGCCCACTATCCTTAGAAATATTAAGAACACCGATGCCACAAGGAATTTATATGCCTAGGTTTGAGATGTAGGGAGGGAAAGGAGACCCGACTAATTATGTCAATTCCTATACCACCTTATGTAGTCATTTTGTCCTTGATGATAAACTATTAGATAAACTGTTTCCTAGGACTTTAAAGGATACTACCTTGGAGTGGTTTTCCTCTCTATCCAATCATTCAATCAGTTCATTTAATGATATTTTTGATGCCTTTATAAGTCATTTCCAAGCCCATATGACTCCCAAAAAGACAATGACTGATTTAATGAGGTGTAAACAAAATGTGGATGAAAAGTAACTAATTTCATTTCATGCTATCAGTCATTGTATGCTCAAATAGATGTCAAGGCTCTTGATTCACATCTCCAAAAGATGTTTATTGAAAACTTGCAAACTCACATTTAGGATAAATTGACCATGATGAAATTTTCTTCTTTCATGTATTTATGCACAACTCTTTGTGACTATCACAACTCAGTTACTAGTGGTGATGCAAAATCCACTTCTAGCCAAGTTGAGATGTCTAAACAAAGCAACCAATACAACTCACAAAACTTTAGAAAACCAAACAAAGGCTTCTTACAGTTCAATCCCCCTCCTCCACAACCAACTCAACTCATTAATACTCAAGTGGCAAAGAAGTCGTGCCCTTTACCAATGGGGATTTGAAGAGACAGTTTACCCCTTTACCTGATACTCTCCATAACAAAATGAATCAACTAATTCAACAACAAATGATCACTTTTCCTATAGTAAAACCACTTGATCCTACCAAGCCTTTACCCCCCACCTTCAAACCAAATGCTTATGGTCATTTTCATCGCCAAAATGGACATGACATAGAACAATGCAAGCGTCTCAAACACCTAGTGCAAGACCTCATTGATTATGGTCGTCTATCCATTGTAGGTGTCAATGATTACAGAAAAAATTTGTCACCCCTCCCAACTAGAATTTACAAATTTTTACCAACCTAATGCCTAAACAAAATGTTTCATTTGTCAAAGCCAGTGAACCTTCAAACACTGATGTGATGAATGTGGATACAAATGATGAACAACATGATATTACCCCAAATGTTACCCATGTTAATCCTATTGATGAAATAGTGGGAATGATAGATGTTATCCCTTGTAAAGGCCAAACTAAATACTCTCTTGATATTACTTTTTCTTCTCATGATATACTTAAAAATATTCTCAATGGTCCTCTTTACATAGTCAGTCGCATCTACGATAAGCCCACCAATAGGATATTAATAGATCTCGCCTATGGTGAGAACATGATCGTGGAAGAATTTTTGGTATTACATGATCTTTATCAAGATGATTATGATTAACCAACATCATGGATTAAAACACATCATGGTTTCGCATGCCCTACGATCAAATCAATCGTTCTCCCATTACAGATAGGACCTAAAACATTAGATGTAACATTCTATATCATTCCATAATTGGATTAGTTTCATCTACGGCTAGGTCATCCTTGGCTTCACTCAATGAAAGTTGTCCCTTCAGTCATTCACAAATGTTTGAAGTTTCCACTTGACAATGAGATATTTACTGTACACCATAGTGGCTTTAATCCATTGTCTTCTAAATATAATTTTTGCTTGGAATCCTTATGGCCTGAACCTATGGAACCCATCACCCCTCACAAAGACTTCTTTTTCATTTCCTATCAAAATTTCAAAGCCAAATGAATAGCTAAAATGTCTCTTCACCAAGTTTCCCCATCAACTTCTCCTATCATAGATGAGACAATGCTTCAACCCAACTCCAAAGCTAAAAAAACATTACTACCTTCAGAGCAACCAACAATAAACACTTCACTTTCATCGTCTAAATGCCCAAGATATAATGAAACCAACCTCGTCATGCCTCCCCACATTAAAGAAGTTTATAAAGTGAAAGAGAAAGTGATTGACCCACATCCTTTAGTTCCTTTCGTTCCTCCACCTTGGGAAAAAAAGGATCCTCCCGTGGATCAACCCACTCTTACTCCCAAACAACTTCAAAATAAAATTTAAAGAAACCAAGGTGCTAGAGTGTGTAGGCGTCATCATCGTCTCCTTGCTCATTAATTACATGCAGAAGAAAACAAAGAAAATCAAAATCCACATTTGACAAAAGCAATACCCGACCACCCTCCTCCTCTTGACACACCACAAAATTGTACAAAACAACAATCATAACAAAATGATCTGATACAACATAGCAACTTTTGATACACCCTTCATTGGAAATTAACATTCGTCCTCATGTTGTGATCAACTTAGATGATGATTAGGAAACAAAAAAATTGATGACAAGATACATGATGAATTAAATACATTGTTTTCCTCATCTATGAGCTTCACTAAGATATCCCCTATCCAAAGTGATGATCCTGGTACTTCCCCTAGTTCATCACTTGCAATTATCCCCTTGGACAGTCAATCACCCTCACAATACGTTGAACATGATTGGGAGGCGGATGACTTGTTAGATGGTTGACTCGCATTTTCCCTACTAGCCTTTTACATTTTCCTTTTTCTTTTCTTTGGTGTGATTGCATGTGCATA
>VDFB02145485.1:0-43730 GCA_007258455.2 Sequoia sempervirens
CTTTCGCGAGCATCAGAGTTGGTGGATTAGCCTATTATGTCGATCCTCGTAGGCTAATAGTTTTGGATAGAGGGTCACTTGAACGGGCACTTGGTCGGTAAAATACAGTGTTGGTATCCGGAGTATGGTGACGTGGTGAATTTGTGCGTTTGGCGGGTTATTGGAGCTTAAAATGATGATCTTCACCATTTATTTCACTTCCTCAGGCTTAGGGACCATGTGTCTATTATTTTAAGGGGTCACTTTCTATTTTTCAGTTACTATTCATGGCTAAAGTGAAAAAAAAGGCATAACTTAAGTGAATAGTGTTTTTTTTAATGAATAGTGTTTTCAATGAGAAATTATAAGAATGCAAGAGAAAGTTCGACCCATTCATGCATAGAGTTATTTTGTTGAATGAAACTTGGAAGTGTGGAGTTGTGGAAGAGAGAAACCAGGGTTTCTTGATTTTAGCAGTGGGAAAGCCTGGATTGGGCTTTGTTCTTCGAATTTTGGCTTCTTGATGGTGTGAAATACCACCCTAAAGTTGCTGGTCAGTTTCTTGTTGATCCATTTGGAGCTTTATTTTGCTGATTACAAGTTGTTGAAGTCATCCTTTGGAAAGGGGTTTGCTGCTAGAGTCTCCATTTGCCATCCAAAAGGAGTTGCTTGCATTTTTGAAGACTTTGGAGCTGTTTTTAAGCATCTACAGCCAGCCGCCTTGTTTGAGGGTTTATGACAGCAAAAAGAAAGAAAAACGCCTCTCTTTAGTGGCTGCTTTCACATCCAAAGGGGGCACCCTTGCTATTGGAAGACTTCTAATCCGTTATTTGGTGGGAGAAGTTCGTAAGTTAGTTTGTATGAGCATTTTACTAGGGGCGGGTACTGTAGCACGTCACTATTCACAGTGATGTTTGGCTGTAAGTTAAATTAATTCATATGATGTATTTTGTTCAAACTTGATGCAAGTCGTCTATTCCATGTAAGCTCTTATATCATGAAGAATGCTTCTTGACTACCATTTGAGTCTTGTTCGAATTTTCATAAGTAGTTTGGTTTATTTTGAGTTTCTATTACATGCATATGCTTGTTAAATTCATGTCTATCATTGGCATCAAACATCAAAACACGAGAAACACAAAAAGAAACAAACACCAAACACAAATCAAACCTACAAGCGCCGTGAAACCATCGAAGTAGAGTGTCGGTTCATTACAAAATCTAGCGGCATTAGATTTCACAAATAACCCCCTACGAAACTTGTCTGTTTCCTAGGTTCATGAAGTTCAAGCAAGAAAAATGAGGTGATTATTGAGCCACCACAAAATGTGTTCCAAAGCCTCAAACAGTCAGTTTGAGCATCCCCCTATGTTCGCCTTGTGAAGACCTTTGAAATGAGTACCTTCGCAAAGTCTCACTATTTATACTTAGTGAAATTGTAAAATGTGCAGTTGCACCCAAAACCAGTGCTCCTGCCCATGTTGCAAAATTTTACTAAGTGTTGAAAAGTGCAGGGGTGCCAAAAATCAATTCCCCTACATGAAAGTGATCTCAAAAATATGTACAAGCATTGAAAAAGTGTGCCTTTACACATCTTTTCTAGACAGCCAAAATTTCCTTAGGCGCACATTTTCAAATCTTTTGCACTTTTCACTTTCTGTGCCATCTTTTATGCCTCAATTAACTGGGCGACTTGAGTTAGGTTTTTTCTTTTCTCAATCACTTAAAAGTGATTTCATTGTTTCATTTTCATCATTTGTGGTCTTCAACCTCCATTCCTTCTTATTGGGTGAACTCTTCTCAAGTTGCAAAACATGTTTTTGGAGAAATTTGAAGTTCTTTCCAACAAATTTTTCATGTTTTCTCTAGGTAAGTCGTTCCTCTTACCTTTCCTCTATTTTCTTCATTTTTTATACATTGTTTTGAGCACGTCTTAGTGATCTATAGATGAGTTTTTATTTACCATCGATTTCTTCATGCATTTTTTGTAAACTCGTGTGTTTTCTTTATTTTCTTTTATCTAAGGTGTCTTTCCAAAATGCGTGGGAATTTCTTCTTACCCTAATCACTTTTTTTCTCTTGTCTTCATGCATCAAACCTTGCACCCACGCGTTTTAGTTTGAATCGTGGTTTCTTCTTATTTCATTTAATTTTTCTAATGTGTTTTTTCATCTATTTGTTTTCCACACTTTCACATCATTTCTCTTCATCACCAACCGGATTTTGTTTGTCTCAGTTTATCACCATTTACATCAATATGTAATGGTGTAGTAAATGTAGGTTTTCCTCTCCAAAATGTGTGGTGAAAGGGTTTCTCTTCAAAACATGTTAGGCAAGTGATTGACACTAAGAAATTCATGCTTTAAAATTCGAGCGTTGTTTTTCAACATCATTGCATATTATTTTCCAAGTCCATGCTTCATGTGCAGAAGCGCTAAAAAAGAGTGCCCTGACATCATGTAAACTCCCAAGTGTAGAAGTGCTAAAAAAGAGCGCCCTAACATCATGAGATTTTTCCTAACACTGAGAAGTGAAGGAGCATTGTTTTTCAACACCTTTGCACCAAAGCTGCTTTTCTCCCAAGTGCAAGGGCGTTGATTTTCAGCGCCCTTACACTTTTCCCAATTTTTCTTTGAAACACTTCAAAACTTGTCAGTTTCGTCTTGTTTCTCATTCCTTCCATTTTTTCATTTTTTTGTGTGCCTTGTCACTCGCTCCATGCTTTCTCATCATCATTGCTTTCTCCACGCATTCCCATGCTATTTTTTTTACTAACGTTCGACTCCACATCTTGCAGTCTCTTTTCAAGATCCTCAAAGTTGTTGATCGTAGATTCAATTGCTCTCAGATGACTGCTAGAAAACCTTCGTCATCTTCAAAAGCTAAAGAAAAAATGAAGTATAAGTATCAAGGTGTCTATCCACCAACTGTAGTGGTCTCTAAGATGGAAGAGATAAAGACACAGAGGTTGGTCATCAAGACCTAGTTGATTTTGTAGAGAAAACTGAGAAGAAGCCTCTTGATGATTCTATGAGAGAAATTGTACACAGTAACCTACATTTGGTATCTATGTTCCCTATTGCTGTACACAATACAAAATTTGTCCTTCAAGTTGCATCCCACTACATCAGGGAGAGTAGAAGTGTGATTGATTCTTCTAAGCACAATATTTTAAGACTCAAACCTGAATTCTTTGATATTGTGTTTAAAGTTCCACAAATGGAGTACATTGATATCTCGATACAAAAAGCACAAGAAGTCTATGACGTTGATCCCAACAAGGCTAAAAACCTAATAAATAGCCAATGGTTGAAGAAGCCTAGGAAAAAAATTTCTAGATGGCCGAAGGGACTCCTAAGAAGTGATTTCAAAGAAGATGTCAAAGATATGATCACATTCTTGAGCAGAGTGAAGGGCTTGCCTGAAATGAATACATCATAATCATAAGAAGACAAAAAGTTCACATTGATTGGGGCAAATAGATCAGCGATGAAATACATGAACAGCTGATCAATGTGCCTTCTAAATTAAAATTCTATATGACTTCTTATCTGGTGTATGCAGCAGCTATGATGAGGCAATTTTTGGGTCTATCCACAAAAGGGAATCAAATGCTAGTACCTGTGTATAAATTTTTCTATCAACTAGAATTGAAGGAAAGCTTCCATCATTTCAAGAGGGTTACTGATGCTTTCTTCACACCTCTTCTTTTCAATTTTGATCTAAATCTCAAGAGGAAGAGGGTATTTGATGAGGATTATAAGGTGGTAAGTAAGGTTGGATGCACAATTCCCAACATTTACTTATTTAAGAGTAGGGTACTACACTGGTTTCCCTTACATGTTGCCACGATACCCCTCAGACAAGTGGGTTCTCATGGAGATGTGCAGAAAGATGATTTCAGTGCACAAAGAATGGAGAAATATTCACAAGCGTGGATTCAAGTTTCCACTGACAATCAGTAGATATACTACCCCGGCTGTACAAAAAGCCAAATCAGTTTATGCTGAGATGTAAGTCATGAAAATTAGGACCTAAAAATATAGGTTTGATTTTGATTACCGAGATGTTAAAAGGAAATTGCAAAAGAGTCATCATCACAAGTACCATTTTGAGGATATCTAGGTTGATTGCAGAGATGAGGAAGCCATTCGTAAAATGGATTATTACAGGTTGACCATATAGCAAATCAGAGATCTTGGTGTCATTGACCTACCAGAGAATTTTACAGATCCTGGTGATCTATCATGAATGTTATCTATGATGAACAAGAAATATTCAAGAGGCCATTTCCTACAATTCAATGGTCCAAAAAGGAAGGTGTTAGCATTAGGGAAAGGTTGGCACCAATTTTTTCTAGCACTAAAAAATGGTTACACAAGCATGGTTTTGAAACAAAAAGTTTCAAAAAAAAATCAGAAGGAGAGGAATCTGAAGCAGAATCTCAATGACAGCAAGAACTCTGCATGAAAGACAAATTTGTGGCTCTTCCCACTTCTTCATGAAGAGGCTCGAGGATCAAGTTCACTGTCGGTAAGAAAGATACATTTTCCATCCCAGAAGGAGAAACTACAGAATCTGAACCATCTCGCTCCAAAGGAAAAGGGGTCGTTTCTAAAGAGATAGATTATGATGAAGAAGGAGATTCCAGTGATCAATCTGTTGAAGAAGAAGTTTTAGCAGAAGTAGATTTTGATGAAGAAGAAGATTCTAAAGATGAATAAGAGTTTGAAGGTGATTCTGAAGGTGAACTAGAGTCAGAAGGACAAGAGGGTGATCAACAAGAACCCAGGCATGATGAAGAAAGAACTATGTCTCCATCTGAGAATGTAGTTGAAGAACTTCCCAGAACATCATATCTTGTGACTTTAAATGTTCCTCATACACCTCTAAATCCGAACACTCCTCCACCACCTGTTCCTACATCACCTATTACTACCACCGTGATACCCGTAGTGAGTGTTTCACCTACCCCTGCAGTATCTACCATACTTGATACTCCATCAGTGACAAGTATACACACGGTTGACATTTTATCCAACCCTCCATCATCTATTCCTATCCTGTCATCGACGTCATATGATATCACTTCAGAGACTAATTTTAATCATTTCATGAATAAATTAATGAATGATCAACTCAATGTGCAAACTACAAGAGTAGTTATGACAGACACTGAGCCCATTGTCACAATACCAATTACTACTTCAGAAGAGACAGTGACAAGAGAGTTGACAGTTAATCCAGAAGCTTGTACCACCTCTCTTCCCCCTTGGTTGATATATCAAGTGTCGAAGCGAAAGAAGAAAATTATTTCTCCATAAGAGCTTGACCTTGAAGAGATAGTCCCTCTAAAAGCTAAAGGGAATTAAAATGCAAAGGTGTACTTGTAGCTGAATGTTGAAAAAATTGGTCATAAATATGCAGAAATTGGCATACCACCTCACGAAGAAGGAGACGTCAACATGGAGGATTACACAGTGACAAGGGTCCAGCTTGGGAAAGTTACAAATGAAAGTGAAAAAGCAGATGCATAGGTGACTTTGGACATTTTGGCTGGAAGATTGGATAAAATGGAGCAAGCTCATAATATGTACAAATAGAGGGCAGGGCATTATGCCACTGTTGTGAGGAGACTTGCAAGATCTACAAGAAATGCACAACCATTAGCAATGGTAAATGTTGAGGACCCAACTGTCAAGAAAGCCGAGAAGTTTTCCTCCAAAGGAAAGGTGTTGTATGATTTCATCAAAAAGATCGTAGAACATGGTTCTCAAATTATAATTGTCACGAATGAAAAAGCTACTCTAATAGCCAAGCTCAAAATAGAGCTTGACAAAGAGGAGAGTGTACTTTCCCAAGAGTGAAAAGAGATGGAAAAATTCCTATTGTGGTGGTTGCAAATGAAGCAGGCATAGTAGCCCTCGGCCCCCTCTCGTCATGATATGCCTGCCTCATATCATAGCCGGTGGGAGAATGGGCAATAGCTTATCTTGATCTTGCTTGATCGGAAATGAATAGAAATTTGTAGATAAAAGAGAAGAAGTTGTATGCTCTGAGATACTTGGATTCACATTCACAAATTACTATCCCCACCCACCTCGAGCCCTGACAGGTGAAGGTGGAGGTGAATACGGGGGAAGCAGGCCCTCCCCTATCTATCTGGTTAGGGTTCATAGCTCGGGTGCCGGGGCAACCTAGATTCTATATCCAATCAATGGCAGTGCGGATCCACCCACCGCCTCACATTCATTCGTCCACCTCGTCGAGATAGAATAGAGCATATAGGGCCGGCCTCCCCGGCTATAGATAGTTGTTTGGCTATACTATATAGACTATAGTAGAGAGTATCCCCTTGCTTTAGCTAGTCTCCCCTTGCTTTGAACCCGGTCATAGTCGCATAAGCTAAGCAGCCCGGAAGGCCCGGATAGATTGGATTGGTTTCTAGCCGACCGACCTCCCCTCGGCAGCCACACTGGTTTCGGCTAGGCCGGATCATCGCCAGATCCCAGATCCCAGATAGGTTCATGTAGAGGGCCCCCTCTCTCTAATCTCGTATATGGGGTGGGGGGGAGGCCCCTACTATTCTAAGGGGTGATGCAGTCCATCTTTCCCTTCCACCCCACCCCCCTACTATTCTATGGCCCCACCGACCTATATGCCTTAGAGCGCTATATCTCCCGCCCCCCCTATATAGTTGTTGTGGGTGGGGGGCAATAAGTTTAGGGCCCCCCCCCATTATAGTTCAGCCTTCGGCACCGGGGAACCATATTGGAACTATAATGGGGGGGTGAGAGGACCGACCTGAGGCGTATCTATATGTCGGTCGCGAAGCGCCGGGTGGAAGGCGTAGAGAAAGGGCGGCCGTTGGATGGAAGCTCAGCTCGTCGCCCAGTTCGAGAACAAGGATCTCATTCTTCTCCCCGGATTGTAGTGGGAAGACTCAATGGGGCTACTCAGCCCTCCCTCCCACACAGGTCAAACAAAAGATTAGGGGCTAGGGGAGATGCTCAACCCAGGATGGGGCCGAGGCCCACTTCAATCAGGAGCCACTCGATGATGGGGTGGTGGAAGCCGGGGTAATTCCCGACAAAGGAAAATATATACAGGTAAGAGAGTCTTTGAAGCACCGTATTCATGTGTTTGAGTCTCTTACAGAAGATCTCCACCAAGTACAGGAAGATGTCGAAGGGCATCGTGTGATTCTTGAAAGAGGAATCAAGGAATTACCAGGGTAGCTTCTTGAGTAGAATCGTATCTTCCTGCCGGCCACAAAACTATCCCAAATCTTCAAGGAAGCCATCATGAAGTTGATTGACAGCACAGACTTTTCAGAAGCCTCGCTGGATGTCATTTGTGATACAAGGCTTACATTGGATAACCTCAAAACACATCTTGATAGGTGCAAGAAGGTTCACTCATCTGCCATGAGATCAATCACGAGATTCACACTATTGTGGATTACACCATTGGTCCAGATGAGAAGTTAACGCAGGAAGCCAAGATGAAGTATGAAGACTTCTGCACCCAAGCAAGGAACCATGAAGATTCCTGATTTCCCAGTGTTCAACTTTTTGGTGCTTTCCCCTATGCATCTTGTAAATAGTTTTTGACATCTTAAAAGTCATTCTTCAAAATGTAATTACACCAAATCTAAGATTAATGTTTTAAAACAAATTACACTTTGACTTTGGTCAAAGTTAGGTGAGATTTTCCTTAATTATCTCACCTAACTTTCCTAATTTTTCTCATCCCTCTTTCTATAAATATGAGGGGTTTCTATTGTATTGTTTATCCTTTAGTATTTTGCAATGAAGTGCTGCCCTTTTTGAAGAAAAATTGTGAAACTTTGTGTTCATGCTTTGTGTATGAAATCTGATCAATAAAGAAGAAGATTGCAAACTAGACTCTGTGTTGGATTCCATAGTCTTGTGAATTAATCTCATTTGGTGGTGATTAGTAAATGATATCTGAAGGACTCTAAGTAATTCATGTAAACTTTGTGTTACATCTTTTATTTGGATTTATATTTGTTTTTGGTTAACTATTGTTGAATGATCTACAAGACTTTGTGCTTGTAATCATTCATGCTATTTGGATACTTTGGTTGAATGATCTACAAAACTTTGTGCTTGTAATTGTTCATGATGTTCGAGGAATTGCTGCATCTAAGAAGACTTTGTGCTTCTAATGTAACAAATGACACATCTTTCACAGATCCACCATTGAAAAAGCTACGGAACGACTTTGTGCCTTCGTGAGCTTTCCCTTTTATTTTACTTGTTTATTGTTAATCACTTCTGGTATCTCTACGCTTTGCTTTGACAAGATAGAGGTATTGGTATTACTGCTCGTTGATCGTTTAAAGTTATTGTGAATTGAGAACTTCCAACAGTGAAGCATTGTAAACATCTTCTCTGAAAAAATAGAGAAGGATGAATGTGACACACCCCCCTCACTTCATAAGTATTGTGTACATTGTGTAATTACTTTATTTGTTTTGCTATAGTTTCTGTTAGTAGTAAGAAGGGCGCCTCCCCTTTCTGAGAGGAGAGATTTATATCTCACATAGCTGTGGCTGAAGTCCTAGTTGTGTAATCTATCAAAAAGTTGATTACATAATTTTCACCCAACACTCAGCGAGTACTTGTAGGGTTTACGTACTATGTTGGTGGCATTTCCCTCTCCACAACAGCTCTCTCATCCTACAATACATATAAATTGGTCTGAATTGAGTGTCTTTGTAGCTTTAAGAACACTACTGTTATTGTGTATGAGATGGAAGTTTGTTTGCCATATAGGACCATTTCAAAACTTCCATGATCTTTTATTTGATACACATGACTGCCTTTGAATTCTATCCTTATTGCAAATGATATGGCACTCCTCTTTATGACTTTACCATGGCTTCTTTAGTTCATGACCATCCCATCTATCCCATGACAGTCCTTTGATAGTGAGACCTTATAATATCAGCAACTGATGATTGAGTTGGTAGGATCTCTGCCAACTCTTGGCTGAAACATCACTAGATTTGAGTTGGAAAAATTGATTGGTTTGGCCATTAGGGGTTTGAGTTAATATAATGACTGTCCTGGTGGGTTTGAAATAGATCCTTGTGCAACACAAATCCAAGCTTCCTTAATATATGACAATCTTTCAGTTAGCTACTCAGATCTAATTGTCTCGACAACTTGTATGACTAATATAACTTTTCCTTGGCATTTGTGACAGTCTATTTTATGTTCAAGGGACAATTTATGTTAAGGAGACAGTCTATTGTGAATGACAATCTTTTGCATTTGACTTGCCATAACTGTTCTATGGATGCATAATTGTTTCCATTGCTGACAGAGTTTGTTGACAGTTAATTCATAGTATTGATGAAATGACATTTATATGGCTTTCATTGACAATCTTTACCACTAGGAAAATTTCTTAGGTATACTGTTGTTGTAACATCCATGCAATAATTCATGGTTGACTACTATGACAACAGCCACGTAGATTTGGCTGCCCTTCAAGTATCACTGTCTATTAAGAATTCATAACAGTCTTTGGGTTATGAATTTTGTCAATCATATATTGTTGATAACAATCTTAAGGGTCTATTGTGTCAACAACAATCATTATCACTATGCAAAAGATTTAGGACCGTCCATAACAACCTTTTATAGCTTACCTTTTAGGCCTGCATGACAACTTTAAGAGGTTGAGAGTAGTGTAGAGGTTGAATTGAGTGCTATAAATCTGTCATGAGTAACTATTTATCATAGCAACCCTCTTCATGATTCATGACAGCCTTACAAATGCTAGACTTTTATAGCAAACAAATGCTACTATGCACACTGCCATGACAGTTTCATGGGAGATTAGGCGATGTTTCTACATTGCATGTTGCATTCAAATGGCATTCATTATCCCATCCAAGCCTATGAATGTCTTGTTAGGTTGATGGTTGTCTTTAATCTCATCAACAACCCTAATGACTTGGTTATTATTCTGTCAAGACTGCGCATAGTAGTGAGAATACATGTATTGATTGCAATCCTATGGAGATGGTGATAGTGGTATGAGGGTATCTATAATTGTTGACTTAGTGACAGCTTGTTGAAATAATTGCATTGTATCAATGATTGCACCTTAGGATTGTCCTATGACAGTAAGACTATTATTCCATGTTGTTAAGCCAAGTAACATAACTTAATGATTGTCATAAATGACCATCTCTTGTTTTCCAGTTGATAGTCTTCTCTACTCAAATTAGGATCTCTATCTTTTTCCTACTGTGAGAATCCCAATATCTTCCTCTTTGAAGAACAACTCCTTCACATTCATGTACAAAATTCATAGCAGGGGCAAGAAGTTACATCTACAAGACATGACAGTCCTTTCATTCAAAATCTAAGATCTTGCACTTTGTCCTCATACTTTGGACACCATCGCCTAACCCTAGTTGGAGTGTATATGCCGCTTTTAACCTGTTATCTTTAGGATTTGGTGTTAAAGACTCAAATGCTGATTTCAACATTACATCTCCATTTAGATTAGGGTATTTGATCGTATATCATACCTACAAAGTTGCAAACACAAAACACAAGGAGCATGAGATATTTCACGGTGATGTTTGTGTAAATGTTAAGCACCAGATCATCACATCAAATAAATAAAATGAAACAATGAAACTCGTTGAACACCAAACCTTGATAAGATTCTTCTGCCCTTGAGCTCTTTCCGCCAATATCCCCATACCTTGTCTCAAACTTGTCAATTTTCAATTGTAATAGACCTATTTCTCATTGAAATCAGCCCCAATGTTCAAACTTTTGAAACCAATCACTTGTACGTTAATATGAGGAATTGAAGCCAAAATTTAACAAGGAACATGTTAGCAAGTGATGGAAAATAGCATATATCCTACACCCATGTGGTCAACACTTACAACAAGGCAAAAATCAAGTTTTCAGCATACCCCTACTGTTAAGGACCCTTAAATCATGTATCACATGTGCGGGCACTTCAAAATAGGGGATAGGTGACCAAATTTTTCTTTTGACAATTATTCATGAGTCATACAATCCCTTGTTATATTTGGTAGGAGTATGCGACAATCAATGGAGGGTTTCCTAAAGAGCAACTCGTTAAATTTAGACTAAAAGGTAATTAAAAATTACAACATAAAATTCAGGCTATCAATGGAATGATCAATGGATGAGGTCCAATGAGAGGAATCCAAATAATGAAATTCAAATTAGAATTGCTGAATTGCATTCCCTCCATGGAAATTTGAAAATTTTGGCACCTAATGGTTTTTTGGACTGTTTAAATGTTTTATCAAGGTTTTTGAGAGTTTGCAAGGCTACAGGGTATCTTATTGACTAGTAACCTCTAAAAGGGTCCATCTTGACCTATAAACAGCTACAAATATATGTTTAAGAGGTTCCATGGGAATTTAAGGATATAATATAGATAGTCAACCTCTCCAACATCAGTCTATGAGGACCAAAGTCCCAAACAACAATATTAAATTGACAAAGGATCTTCATTGAATGCCAACCCAACCATAACCACTACCAATTAGACTATTGAAATCCAATCTCTGCTAGGACTATAATCAATTAAAAATAATTAAGAACAAGACTCACATCTTTGGTAACCATAGGATGCAACCACACAAGAATAGAAGAATATGACCATCTCCAACACTAGGACCCCCTTGACTAGAATGACCATTTAGTAGCCTTTGACAGCTTGAATACAACCAATATGCATTGGATACAACCAAGATAATTGAAAACTAGGAGATAACTTTAGCAGCAAAGAGGATATATGTAATGTCCCCGCTTTTAGCACTTAACTTTTCGATTGGTAGCCTATTCCCGTGTCAGCCGGCCTACCGGGTCAAAGGGCGTAATTAGGGTTTCCGAATCGCTTGATGGGTTCTCTTGAAGATTCGGTTTTGCTTGTTGGAGTTTGGTTGTTTGGATTGGATTTCCTGGTTTTCACAAGAGCTTCGGCAGAGGTATGACTGGTAACTACGGGCCAACTTTTTCTGGACTTACTATTTTTAGTAAGTTATGACCATTACAACTTGAGTCGGGATTTTGGATTGCTGGATTCTTTCGGGTTTTCAAAGCCGCAATGGTGTCGCATGCACTTTGATCCGAGCAACTTTCCGAATTTACTATTTTTAGTAAATTCTATTTTTAGCAGTGGTCAAGTCAGCATCAGCTCAGCAAGCTTTCCTTTTCTGGCAGTTCATTGGGTAATTTTGATTTTTGGCTTAAGGGGTTCATTTTGGAGAAATAAGTCATTTAAAGTTAATAATGTTTTATTTTATAAAATAACCCCTTGTCCTAGTAATATGACTTTAAGTTGTTTTAAAAAGGGGGACTTTGAGGGTGGTCATCTCATGGGGAATTATTTTGATATGTCTAAAGTCAAAAATACTTCTTGGAGAAAGGGACGCCATTTTATGAAGAGGGGATTTTTAATAAAGTCAAGATTGAACATTATGAAAGGGGCGTCCAAACTGGAGGGAAAAGGAGTCAATTCAAATTTGAAATTAGGGTTTGTTTTCTAGAAGCTTCTGGAGGGCCTTCTCAAAGTTATAAAAGGGAGCCTTGGGACTTCATTTATCATCTTATGTCTTGAGTAAAATTATGCTGCCGGAATGGTATTTGGATTGCTTCGAGGAATGAATGCCTCCTAGCCTTGGCTCGACTTCTTGCTTGAAAGACAACAACTAGTGGAGAGTTAGATTGTAGTTGAGTGAGATTTGTAGTGAGATTTTGCATTGTAGAAGTTGTTTTGCATTTGTAGTTCAGTTTCTTGCATTTTAATCAAAATCTGGAGTTGCTGATTTTGTATTGCAGATTGAAGTTTATACTCATAAGTCTTTGGGCGAATTTATTTTGGTTCTGGGTAGTTTACCCATGCATTTGCTAGCCTTGGGCGCCCCTCTATGCCAAGTTGCAGATTTTTTAGAGGTGTCTTGGATTTTATCTTGTTGGTAGAACATTTCTTGAGGCTGTTCCATTCTGTTTTGCCTGGCAAGTGTTTAGAAAAAAAAATACTTCAATTTGTCAGTTGTTTCTTTGTCTAGTCTTCATTGTCATCATCCTAGCTTTCGTTTGCATCAAGTCTCATGTCATTCTGGCAAGTATTGAGTGAGTTGTGAGCATTTTAGTGGATTCTAGGGTTGCTGGTTATGCATATTAAGTTGCTGTTCTGTCATATCAGCTTGCGTAAAGTCTATCTTTTGAGTTGGGTTTGGGTTGAAAGTCTTTGTGATCATTGAGGAGACATTATACTATATTGCAGCATGGTTAGACTTTCTTATTCTATGTATTTGGCAGGCAAATCTCTAATTATTGTAAGCTGAACAGTAGTACTGTCAGCAATCTTACTTCTCTGTTATTTCATTGTAATACCCGCTGGATAAGTGGAAGAGGCTGGCTTGCCGCCTATTTACTTTGATTTGCATTGTAATATCTTACATCTCCACCCTATGGTAGCTCCATTCCCACTCCAGGTTTGAAAGCACATTCTGGGTGTTGAGTTTACTTTCAGCATAATAGAAGATAGGGATCCTCTGACCATATGCTCGTCGTCATCCGGCGCATTCTTGGTTAGAGTTCTTTATTCAGCATTGCTTTGAGATCCTCTGACCATATGCTCATCGTCATCCGGCGCATTCTTGGTTAGAGTTGAATTCCGCATCGTTTTGGTTTAAGTGCTAACCCTAACGGATGTGTGTTGCATTGCTCATTGTAATTGGAAATTGAAAAAATTTGGCTCGGAATATTCAATATATGACCCTAAAATCAAATTGGAAAGCTAGGACCCATAAGGCACCCGATCAAAAGGAAGGAAAAATAATAAAAAAATCAAACATTGGGAGGATTGGGCAAGAGCAACCAGACAAGGAGACCATACAACCTGGTTTTCCAAAGACAAATTAGGAAACCAAATCAAATGAGGCTCTAGGCCCTTATGATTTTAAAGTACAACTAGTGACAAACTTGGCCAAAGATCTCTTGAAACCCCACTCAAGACTAAAAAATTGAAGTTATGCAAGTGAAATCAAAAGGACTAGAGAAAACTTGATCAAGGCTTGAGGAACAAAAAGGGGTTGTCTTGTTTTGCTTGGCCAAAATGGGGCATGTTTGCAAGGCACAACACTACTCATTATAACATATTTATTCTTTTAATGATCTTGATTATATTAACTTGTTATATTACAATAGATTGGTTTATTGTAATTGTGAGAAAAGTGACATTTGGTCAGTTGGAGAAATTTATTTAGTGTGTGCCTTGCAATCTTGAGTAAGGTATGGAGAAATTATAAAGAGTAGCATCTAGATTGTCTTTGCTCTATACTAACTTGTGTCCATTATCACTATTTCTTTATCGTTTTTTGACATCTTGTGGTCTATCGGCTGTTTGTGGAGGTGGGAACACCAAAGCAAAAGTTTGAATGAGGCAAACCTCAAAACACAGCCACAACATTTTTTTTGTTACTGTATGTGTAGGTGCAATCCAATGCCATGTCCCCACAATGGTAACACATTGAAATATATCGAAATACAAATAAATAACAAGATACATATTAGCTAAGTCACCATATTCGGCCGAATATCAAGATGAAATTCAAAATTCGTCGAATTTCAAAAAAGAGGTTGAAAATCGTTCAAATTTGAACAGTCAAACATTTGCGACTCCACCTCTTCTTTAATGCAACTGTGTTTTGTTTCTTTTCTTCAGCTTTGTCACTCAACTGCGGCCGGCGGCGTCTCTACTTCGGTGTCACTCGTCTTTGTGGCTAGCGGTGTCACTCGTATCTGCGTCATTCTGCTTCGGCGTTTGGAGTTTCTGCAATTCCCACAGGCTGCAAGTCGTCGCAGGCTGCAATTCACTCATCTCAGCATTGTCATCGCAGGCTCTGTTGTCGTCTTCGAAGGATGCAGGGAGTTTGTTTTTATTTATTTATAAATTTTAGGGTTCAATTTATTTATTATAAGCCTTAGAAAATAGTAGGAATGATTTTTAATATTAATTAATAGTATTTAATATTTTTTATTTCATTTAGTATTTATTATTTTATTATATTATTTAGTATTTAATATTTTTATTTAAATATTAGTAATATTAAGTAACAAGTAAATTGTATTTATTATTTTTTATTTGATTTAGTATTTAATATTTTATTAATATTTAATATTTCTATTATTTAGTATTTTGTTTACTTATTTACTAATGTTTACAGTTTATAATTTAATTAATATTTAGAATTTTTATTAATATTTAAAGTTTATTAATATTTATCAATGTTAAATTATTTAGACAATTGTACGGATATATTACTTATATTTATAAAAAAATAAAAAAATTTACATAAGACGAATTTAATCCGAATTTTATACTTTTCGAATTTTTTCCATGTCGAATTTCATCTGAATTTCAATGTTGCTGAACTCGAATTCGAATGCGAACCTGGCGACTTAGCATATTAGCAACCTAATACTATTATATTTTAGTATTTAAATGTGAAGTATTGAAATACAAATAACTAAATATAAAAAATATAAATATAAATAATGGCAACCTAAATATTATAATTATAATTATCGTAGGTAACATTATAATTATAATACAATTATAAATCAGATCAAATTAATATTGTTAACTAAAATCATTATAATAATAAAATAATATCCACAAGAAATAAATCTGAATATGACTACACTTTAATAAACAAGCAATAATCACAAACATGTGATCGGTACCTAATAATAATACTTCAGCCAGCAATTAAAAGCCACGATTAAAAGAGCAGGGATGGTCATGATAATTACTAAAGAACACATCCCTTACAATCGAATGGTTGCCACTGTTGACAAGTCAAACTATATAATGAAAGTCATTTAAAACAGAGTCATCGATTAAGAGAGAATAGCATTCAAAACTTAAATAATGAATTGCATCTAGGAAGGCAACGGAATGGGATATAATCAGATTTAAATATAGACATACGTACAGCAAACAATGGAGTCTTAAGCAGATATAAGGGAGGTTACACAGGCAGATTTAAAATGCATCGAATGAAAGAAAGGAACCTAGGAATATATTCAGCCTAATAAAAGATTATGTGAAAATCTGATGACAAGGAATAAGCAGCAATAGAGTAAGTTCATTATAATCATTTTATGCTGGCATATGTTTGATATTTATATTTGTTATTTTTTTTCGTAGACTCTAATATAATTAAGGTCTGAAATTATATTTGTATATATATATTTTATGATCAAAATTAATTATTTTGTAGTATGTTTATTATGGTTATTATCTGCAAATATAAATATACACATATTTTGTTATTTATATTTGTTACTCTCTTAATAAGCTTCATCATGATTATTTAATGTAATTGTGTATTTTGCTATTATATATATGTGTATAAAATAAATACATATTAGTATAGATGATATGCATGTTCATGCAAAGGTGAGTATTGCCAATCAATTAGGGGACATTATAGTGGTATCAGAGCATGTTCCTGCCATCCTGTGTATACTACGTGTGCCTTACACGTATTCAAGTGTATACTTTGAGATAATGTATGTGTATTCAAAGGTTTACTTTGTGACTTATATGTATGCCTTGTAACATGTGTTCATGAGAATACTTTGTGTATCATGTGTATTTGCGTGTATGCTTCATACTCATGTGTATACTTGATGACCTTGGGATGGTGGATGGGTCCACGGTATGGGATGCACCGAATTCCCTTCCCAATTGTCTGACGGTATACTTCATTCGATTGTATCCGTATTTGAGTGTATACTCTATGACTTGTGATTGTATTCGAGTGCATACTCTATGACCTTGCAATTGTATTCAAGTGTATACTCCATGACCTTGCAATTGTATTTGAGTGTATACTCTATGACCTTGTATTTATATTTGAGTGCATACTCTATAACTTGTATTTGAATACGAGATGTATTTGTATTTGAGTGTATACTCTATTACTTTGTATTTGTATACTTTGTGACTTCGTATTCAAGTATATACCTTGTATTCAAGTGTATTCAAATGTATACTTTGTGGCTCATGTGTATTCAAGTGTATACTTTGTGGCTTATGTGTATTTTAGTATATTCAAGTGTATACTCTGTGACTTACATGTATTCAAATGTATGCTTTGTAAAATACATGCTTTGTGACTTGTGTGTATACGTGTATTCATGCGACTTACATATTTAAGTGTATACTTTCATGTATTCATATAAATGCTTTGTGACTTCATGTACTATTCACATATATGCTTCATGCTTCTTGTGTATACTCTATGTATCACATGTATTCGTGCCTCATATTCATACTTTATGTATGACATGTATCTATGTGTTACTTCATGTATCTTCAACAAGATGTGTTCTTATAATTGCTTTATGCTTAAAGACTTTGAAAATGTTAAAAATGTTGCCTGTCAAGTTGCTTAAGTGGTTGGTTGTGTGCTTGAGCTACTTGCTTGTGTACTTGAGCTACTTGCTTGTGTACTTGAGCTACTTGCTTCTGTGCTTTAGCTAGTTGTTTGCTTGCTTGAGCTACTTGTTTGCGTGCTTGAGCTGCTTGCTTGTGTGCTTGAGTTGGTTGTTTGCTTGCTTGAGCTACTTGTTTGCTTGCTTGAGCTACTTGTCTGTGTGCTTGAGGTACTTGTTTGCTTGTTTGAGCTACTTGTTTGAGCTACTTGCTTGTGTACTTGAGTTACTTGCCTATGTGCTTGAGCTACTTGCTTGTGTGCTTCAGCTAGTTGGTTGCTTGATTGAGCTACTTGCCTGTGTGCTTGTGCTACTTGCTTGTGTGCTTGAGTTGGTTGCTTGCTTGAGCTACTTGCCTGTGTGGTTGAGCTAGTTGCTTGCTTGATTGAGCTACTTGTTTGCCTAGTTGAGCTACTTGACTGTGTGTTTGAGCTAGGTGCTTCCTTGCTGGAGCTACTTATTTGCTTGGTTGAGCTACTTGGTAGTTTGCCTTAATTTTTGATTTATGTGGTTTTAAGTTATAAAATGTATATTATGACTTGCATGTACTCATATGTATACGTGTATCCATGCAACATATGTGTGTTTATATGTATACTTCATGTATTATGTGTATTCACGTGTATTCTTCATGCTTCCTACGTAAACTTTATGCATTACGTGTATTCAAGTACATACTTTGTGACTTATACTTTGTGACTTATGTGTATTTAGGCGTATCCAACTGCATACTATGACTTATGTGTATTCAAGTGCATTCAAGTGAATACTTTGTGACTTACATTATGATTTATCATGTGTATACTTTGTGATTGGTATTCATGTATATACCTTGTGTCTTACTTGCATTAATGTGTATATCTTGTGACTTGCATGCATTCACACTTTGTGACTTATGTGTGTTTATGGGTATACTTTGTAACCCACATGTATTCCGGCATATACTATGTATATTTATGTGCATGCTTCATTAAGTATATCCATGTGTTTGCTTCATTTCAGATGTGCCTTTGTAATGAATCGAACCAATTTTTTTTTAATTTTTCAATAACAATTACAATGCAACACACACCCGTTAAGGTTAGCTGGAAAACCCAAACGATGCGGAAATAACTCTAACCAAGAATGTGTCCAAGATGGACGAACATATGGTCAGAGGATCTGATACAATGCATAATTGGAAATGAACTCTAACCAAGAATGTGTCTAGGATAGACGAGCATATGGTCAGAGGATCTTGTGCATGCTGAGCTAAAGTAACTCTAACCAAGAATGCGCCGAGAGATGGCGAGCATATGGTCAGAGGGTCCCTAAGGCTACTAACTGAAATTAAATAGGCGGCAAGCTAGCCTCTTCCACTTAATTCAGCAGGAAGTACAATAAGTAAATAAAGAAGTGAATGGGAATGCTGACAGTACTACTGATCAGCTTACAATATGATAGAATGCTTGCCAAAAACCATAGAAATAGTGTTATATCAATATTGTGAAGAAATATATTGTTCTTTCCAAGCTCCAATGTCTCTAAATGACTTTCCAAACACAACCCAGCTCAATAGACAGACCTCCAACAAACTGATATGACTGAACAATGACTGAAAATGCATAACCAGCAACACTGTAACTGACTAAAATGCTCATAACTCTCTCCAGACTTGTCCAAATGACATGAAATCTGATGCAACTGAACACTATGAAGATGGCGACCAGATCCTAATCAAGAAATGACTCTAAAAACTTGTAATTTTATTTTCTAAACATTTGCCAGGCAAAACATAATGGTACGGCCTCAAGAAATGTTCTACCAACAAGATAAAATCCAAGACACCTCTACAAAATCTGCAACTTGGCATAGAGGGGTGCCCAAGGCTAACAAATGCATAGGTAAACTACCCAAAACCAAAATAAATTCGCCCAAAGACTTATGAGTATAAACTTCAATCTGCAATACAAAACCAGCAACTCCAAATTATGATTAAAATGCAAGAAACTGAACTACAAATGCAAAACAACTTCTACAATGCAAAATCTCACTCAACTACAATCTAACTCTCCACTAGTTGCTATCTTTCAAGCAAGAAGTCGAGCCTTTGCTAGGAGGCATGCATTCCTCGAAGCAACTCTGATACCATTCTGACAACATAACATTACTGAAGACAAGACATCCAGAACTAAAGAGCAGAGACTTGCTTTTATAAACTTGAGAGGAATCTTCTAGAAGCTTCAAGAAGGCGCCCAATTTCAATTTTGAATTTGTCCTCTTTTCCCTCCAAGGATGGCGTCCCTTTTCTTCAAAGCAATATTTGACTTTTATTAATTTTAAAAAATTCATCTTTTCTCTCAAGTTGGCGTCCCCTTTCCAAGCTTAGTTTTGATCTTTAGAAAAATATTAAAATAACCTCCTGATGAGGCATGCACCCTTGAGTCCCCCTTTAAAAACAACTTTAAGTGATAAAGCTAGGCCAAGGGGTCAACATTAAAACATAATATTAAAATATAATATTATTTAAATCAACTCAACTTATCTCTCCAAAAAATGCACCCAAGGCCAAAAATCAAAATATCAACTGAACTGCCTGAAGAGGAAAGCCTGCTGAAACTGATGCCAATTGGACTGCTGCCAAAAATAGAATTTACTAAAAATAGTAAATTCAGAAAGTTGCTCGGATCAACGTGCATGCGATGCCATTGCGAAGCTTTCTGAAAACCCAGAAAGAAACCGCAATCCAAAATGCCAAACTCCAAGATGCTAGGTCGTAACTTACTAAAAATAGTAAGTTAGGAAGGTTGTCGATGTAGTTGCACGTCATACCTCTGCGAAGCTCTTTGAAAACAAAAGAATCCAGGTCCAAGCAAACTCCAACATGCAAACCCGAATCTTCAAAGAGAACCCACCAAACGGTCGAGAAAAGCCTAATTCTTCCCTCTGACTAGCCGACAACACAGGGGATAGAATATCAATCACTGGAAAGTGTAGGGCTAAAATGGGGACATTACAGCCTTCAATAAAGGGTACTCCATGGGGTTTATGATTACTACATAGTATAAGAACTATGTCTATCAAATTGCCTCTTGAGTTGGGAGGTACTAACAAATTAACTTATCTAAAAATAAATTATTATTAGTATCCAAATGCAATAGTGAAGAGTTGTGACTCTTGAAGTGAAAAGGTGTGACTCTCAAAATTGTGATACAAAAAGGAATATTGTGTGACTGCTTGAGGAGAAGCAAATTTGGGAGGGGAGGACTGTCATGTCCCCACAATGGTAACACATTGAAATACAAATAAATAACAAGATACATATTAGCAACCTAATACTATTATATTTTACTATTAAAATGTGAAGTATTGAAATACAAATAACTAAATATAAAAAATATAAATATAAATAATGGAAACCTAAATATTATAATTATAATTATCGTAGGTAACATTATAATTATAATACAATTATAAATCAGATCAAATTGATATTGTTAACTAAAATCATTATAATAATAAAATAATATCCACAAGAAATAAATCTAAATATGACTACACTTTAATAAACAAGCAATAATCACAAACATGTGATCGGTACCTAATAATAATACTTCAGCTAGCAATTAAAAGCCACTATTAAAAGAGCAGGGATGGTCATGATAATTACTAAAGAACACATCCCTTACAATCGAATGGTTGCAACTATTGACAAGTCAAACTATATAAAGAAAGTCATTTAAAATAGATAGGCATCGATTAAGAGAGAATATCATTCAAAAATTAAATAATGAACTGCATCTAGGAAGGCAACAGAATGGGATATAATCAGATTTATATATAGACATATGTACAAAAAACAATGGAGTCTTAAGCAGATATAAGGGAGGTTACACAGGAAGATTTAAAAGGCATCAAATGAAAGAAAGGAACCTAGGAATATATTTAGCCTAATAAAAGATTATGTGAAAATCTGATGACAAGGAATAAGCAACAATAGAGTAAGTTCATTATATCTAAATTTGTATATATATATATATATTTTATGATCAAAATTAATTATTTTGTAGTATGTTTATTATGGTTATTATCTACAAATATAAATATACACATATTTTGTTATTTATATTTGTTACTCTCTTAATAAGCTTCATCATGATTATTTAATGCAATTGTGTATTTTGCTATTATATATATGCGTATAAAATAAATACATATAAATATAGATGATATGCATGTTCATGCAAAGGTGAGTATTGACAATCAATTAGGGGACATTACATCCAATCACGAGGAGCTTGCTAGACAATTGGACCTTGAGTAAGTTGGCATTCTTTTTCTTTGTTCCTTGTCATTATGCTGTTAGATTAGTTTACATTTATTAGTTATAGTATTGTTCTTGCAATATTCTGTATTTCCTACTCTCTCAAGCTCTCACTTAATTCTATCAACTCTCTAGCTCACTCTATCACTCCTTCCTTCTGCATCACTCTCTTGCTCTTGTCAACTTCATACCTCACTTCTATGTCACTCTTGCTACTACAATGCCATTGTTATTGCAGGTTGTCATACCTCTACTCAATATGTGTGATCTTGTTCTTCTCCTCTCCCTATCAACTTCACGAGCTTGTAAAAAGGAAGGTGATATTGGCTTATTTGCTTATTTGCATTATCTTACTTGTAGAGTAGCATGTAGGTTGTCTTTTCTCTCTACTATCTTGTGTCTATTCTCTCTATTTCTTTATCATTTTTCTGCATCTTGTGGTCTATCGGCTATCCATGGAAGTGGGAACACCAAAGCAGAAGTATGACTCAGGCAAACCACAAAACACAACCACAACATTTTTTTTGTTATTGTGTGTTGGTGCAATCCATCGTGAAGAGCTTGTAGGAGAACTACTTCTTCAGTAGGTTGGAATTATTTTTCTTTCTACCTCATCATTTTGTTTTTAGATTAGTTTACATTTATTAGTTATAGTATTCTTTTTGCAATATTCTACATTTCCAACTCTCTAAAGCTCTCTATTAAAAGTCTAGCTCATTCTATCACTCCTTGTTTCTCAACTACTCTTTCTTGCTCCTGTCAGCTTTGCACTTCACTTCTAAACCACTCTTGTTGCTCCAACACCATTGTCATTGCAGGTTGTCATAGCTCTACTCCATTGGCGTGGTGATATTTCTCTTCTCCTTCCCCTCTCAGCTTCATGAACTCGTAGAAAGGAAGGTGATATTGGCTTATTTGCTTATTTTCATTATTTTCTTATAGAGTAGCATCTAGAATGCCTTTGCTCTCTACTATCTTTTGACTATGCTCCTTATTTCTGTATCATTTTTCTACATCTTGTGGTCTATTGGTTGTTTGTGGAGGTGGGAACACCAAGTGGAAGTTTGACTGATGAAAATCTCAAAACGTAGGCACAACATTTATTATTACTGTGTGTGTAGGTACAATTCAATTGCAAGGAGCTTGCTAGAGAGCTGGACCTTCAATAAGTTGGCATTCTTCTTTTTTCCTTCCTATCATTTCATTGTTAGACTAGCTTACATTTATTAGTTATAGTATTCTTCTTGCTATATTATGTATTTCCAACTATCTCAAGCTCTCTCTTCATTCTATCAACTCTCTAACTCATTTTGTCACTCCTTTCTTCTCCATCACTCTCTCTTGCTCTTGTCAGCTTCATACTTCATTTCTACACCACTCTTTCTGCTCTAGCGCCAATGTCATTGAAGGTTATCATAGCTCTACTCCATTTTTTGTGGTAATCTTGTTCTTCTCCTTCCCCTCTTTGCTTGACGAAAGCATAGAAAGGAAGGTGATATTGGCTTATTTGCATTATCTTAGTTGTAGAGGAGCATCTAGATTGTCTTTACTCTCTATTGTCTTGTCTATTCTCTCTATTTTTTTTATCATTTATCTAGATCTTGTGGTCTATTGGCTGTCCCTGGTGGTGGGAATACCAAAGTGGATGTTTGACTGAGGAAAGCCTTAAAACACAACCATAACATTTTTTTGGTTACTGTGTGTGTAGGTGCAATCTGATCATGAGGGGCTTGTTGGAGAACTGGAACTTTAGTAAGTTGGCATTCTTCTTCTTTCTTCCTTGTCATTTCACTATTAGATTAGTTTACATTTATTTGTTATAGAACTCTTGCTTTATTCTGCATTTCCAACTCTCTCAAACTCTCTCTTCATTCTATCAACTATGTAGTTCATTCTATCACTCCTTGCTTCTCCATCACACTCTCTTGCTCTTGTCAGCTTCATACTTCACTTGTATGCCACTCTTGCTACTCCAGTGCCATTTTCATTGTAGGTTGTCATAGCTCTACTCCATTTCTATGGTGATCTTGTTCTTCCCTTTCCCCTCTTAGTTTCACAAGCTCATAGAAATGAAGGTGATATTGGCTTATTTTGTTATATGCATTATTTTACTTGTAGAGTAGCATTTAGATTGTCTTTTCTCTCTACTATCTTATGTCTATTCTCTCTATTTCTTTATCATTTTTAGACATCTTGTGGTTTATCGGCTATTCGTGAAGGTGGGAGCAATAAAGTAGAAGTTTGTTTGAGGCAAACTTGAAAAAATAGCCCCAACATGTTTTTTGTTACTATGTGTGTAGGTGCGATCCGATCGTGAGGAGCTTGTTGGAGAATTGGACCTACTATAAGTTGAAATTATTCTTTCTTCCTCGTCATTTCACTATTAGATTAGTTTACATTTATTAGTTATATTATTCTTCTCTCCTATATTCTGCATTTCCAAGTCTCTCAGGTGCTCTCTTCATTCTATCAACTCTCTAACTCAATCTATTACTATTTGCTTCTCCATCACTCTCTCTTGCTCTTGTTAGCTTCATACTTCACTTCTATGCCACTGTTGTTGCTCCAACACCTTTGTCATTGCAGATTGTCGTCGCTCTACTCCATTGGTCTTCTGATATTGTTCTTCTCCTTCCCCTTAGCTTCACGAGCTCATAGAAAGGAAGGTGATATTGGCTTATTGGCTTATTTTCTTATTTGCATTATCTTACTTGTAGAGTAGCATCTAGATTGTCTTTGGTTTGTACTATCTTCTATCTATTCTCTCTATTTCTTTATCGTTATTCTACATGTTGTGGTATGTTGGTTGTCCATGGATGTGGGAACACCAAAGTGGAAGTTTTGACTAAGGTAAATGCCAATACACAACATTTTTTTTGTTATTGTGTGTGTAGCTACAATCCGATTATGAGGTGCTTGTAGGAGAAATGGACCTTCAGTAAGTTGACATTCTTCTTCCTTCCCGGTCATTTCACTATTGGATTAGTTTACATTTATTAGTTATAGTATTCTTGTTGTTGTATTTTGCATTTCCAACTCTCTCAAGCACTCTCTTCATTCTATCAACTCTCTAGCTTATTCTATCACTCTTTTCTTCTCCATGACTCTCTGTTGCTCCTATCAGCTTCATACTTGACTTCTATGACACTCTTATTGCTCCTATGCCATTGTCAGCACAAGTTGTCATAGCTCTAGTCCATTGGCATGGTGATCTTGTTCCTCTTCTTACCTTCTTTGCATCACAAGCTCGTAGAAAGGAAGGTGATATTGGCTTATTTGCCTATTTGCATAATCTTACTGGTAAAGTAGCATCTAGGTTGTCTTTTCTCTCTACTATCTTGTGTTTATTCTCTCTATTTCTTTATCATTTTTCAACATCTTGCAGTCTATCAACTGTTCGTGGAGGTGGGAACACCAAAGTGGAAGCTTGACTGAGGTAAACCTCAAAACATAGCCACAACAATTTTTTTATTAATATCTGTGTAGGTGCAATTCAATCGTGAGGAGGTTTCTAGAGAATTGGACCTTCAATAATTTGGCATTCTTCTTTCTTCCTTGTCATTTTGTTGTTAAATTAGTTTACATTTACTAGTTATAGTATTCTTCTTGTTGTATTCTACATATCCAATTCTCTGAAGCTCTCTCTTCTTTCTATCAACTCTCTAGCATATTCTATCACCCCTTGCTTCTCCATCACTCTTGTTCCTGTCAACTTCATACTTCACTTCTATGCCACTCTTGCTGCTCCAACTCCATTGTCATTGCAGGTTCTCATAGCTCTACTGCATTGGTGTGGTGATCTTGTTCTTCTCCTTCCCCTCTCAACTTCATGAGCTTGTAGAAAGGAAGGTGATATTGGCTTACATTTTTAGTTGCATTCTCTGACTTGTAGAGTAGCATCTACATTGTCTTTGGTCTGTACTATCTCTACTTTTTTACTATTTCTTTTACTTCTTGTGGGCTATTGGTTGTCCATGGAGGTGGGAATAGCAAAGTGGAAGTTTGACTAAGGAAAACCTGAAAACACAACATTTTTTTGTTACTTTGTGTGTAGGTACAATCTAATCATGAGGAGTTTGATGGAGAACATGACCTTTAGTAGGTTTGCTATCTTCTTCTTTCTTCCCTGTCATTTGGCTATTAGATTAGTTTACATTTATTAGTTATATTTTTCTTTTTGCATTTCCAACTCTCTCAATTTATGCATAATGAGATCTCAAATAAACTTGAGAATAGCTTTAGTATTGCTAAGCTCAACATTTTATCTATCTATTATCCTCTTATATAAGAAAGTTTTCTTTAGAATTAAGATAAGTATCATATCAACTAATTTTCGTTTGGCTTGTACCTATTTTGAGAAAATAGTATTACCATGCTTGATATGACTTTAAAATTGACACTATGATTTCTTACATTATGGGCCCAATACCCACAGGTTGTAAAATTATTTTCACATCACACAATTAGGAAAATATCATCTTGCATTAGCTAAGATAACACAATTTCTGTTCTCTTAGCTTTAGACATGGGGACATGTCAATTTTTACAAGGGGAGAAACCACCTCTAATTATTGAAAATACTCATTGCTCTTTCATGGTTGGGAAATGGTTATGTATAGTTATACCATATAGGTGGGTTATATTGAACAAATATATTAAAATTTTCATTTGATGAAGTTCATTTGAAGAGTCTATAGTTTCAAAAATATTAAAAGATGTAGTGAAGGCTTTGAATTTTCCTCAAAGGTTATAATTCAATTATAGTTTCTTGTAAAATAAAAATGTCTCTATCCATCGTTTGGAGGCCCCAATGGCCTTGTTGAGTCTTATATCATAGGACACTACTCTATGCAAATCATCATTTTAATTAAACCGATCTTTGCTCTTGTGTTAACATGAAGGAAATATCGGACCTAATGTTTCTCTACGAAAGTACTCAATGCATGATAAAAGTTTACTATCATTGTTAAGATACCTAGGAAGATTACCATGTTTTATTCTATTGTACCTTGTTATTGGACTTGATCAACCCAATAACTTTGTGCATATGTTGAAAGATATGAAATCTTTTTAGGGAAACTTTTTACTTGTTTTCCATTCAATTATACTTGACATATAGGAAAGGAGGATACTCATGTAGTCTGGAATGCATGATTATCTTCTTAGAATATATTTTGAGTATATAGATTATATACAGTTCAATAATGAGTGACTGAATAGTATGGGATATGCATGTCATTCACTAGGTAAATGTTAAGTCAACACATGATAATAGTTTTTTAAAGTTACTGTCGAAGATTTGAACGTAAGTGATTAAAGCATCTATATTAAGGATAATGGGTTACATGAGAGAAAATTGATAAAATTAAAATATATGTGATTAACATGTAAAATAGCATTAGGCCTTTTATTGTAAATTCTTGATATGTATGTATTTCTTGTCATCATTTCAGCTAAAGAAATGATTCTCTTGAAATTACTTGTTAATTTAAAAGAAAAAATAAAAAGCAGAGAGATCTATAGAAGAAAAGGATGTATAGAAACATTACGAAGAATGAATATATTCAATATCAATTTCTTCAATTATTTATTATGTCTTTTTTGAGTTTTGATATCTCATGCTACTGAGGACAATAGCTAATTACAAGGGGAGAATTGTTATATGACTTTTTCCCCAAGAGAAGATAAATCTATTAAATAACCCTTTAGAATTAAAAGGGGATAGAAAGTAAAGGATATTATGATCCTTCAGTTAAAAGAGAGATTAATAAAGAATATGTATAAACACTTTAAGAAGGGGAAGCATAATTATTTCTTTAAATAATTATTAAAAGTAACCTTTGTGAAAGGGTGTAATGTCCCCTTCTCAGCAGTGATCAGTATTGTTGGTCGTTAGCCTATCCTAGAGGCCCGTAGGCTAGTTAGAAGCTGAAATTAGAGTTTCCACTTCTAAGGAGGTTTTGAGGTCTTACATGCGAGAATTTCTAATGCATATCTAGTGGAGCTTTCTGGGTTTTGAAGAGCTTCGTGATGGGGTAACATGTATGATAGGATATTAACTTGCATTCTTGGCTGCTTTCAGAGGCTTGCATGTTGGAGTTTTTCAATTTGGATTCTGGATTCGTTTTGGGTTTTCAGAGTGCTTCGTGGTGATGTGACATGCATCAGGAACTATAGACTTTTCTTTACTTGCTATTTTTAGTAAGTTACGATGACTGCTTGGTTTGTGCTCAAAATGAGTTTGGAACAACTTACTATTTTTAGTAGTATGCTATTTTTAGTAAGTTATATTTTTAGCAGTGCTATTTTTAGTAGGGTTTCTGCAGTTCAGTTGAGTGGCTATATCTGACAGGTCAATTTGAGTAGTTTGGTCTCCAACACCCTTGGTGCTATTTTTAGTAGGTTTTTAGGAAGCCAGTTCCAAGTCTATTTTTGGTAGGTCAGTTGGAGCAGTTTGAGTCTTCAGTACTTTTGAGCTATTTTTGGCAGGTCTGAGCTTGAGTTGGGCACTTCACTTGTGGAGGTAAAATATTTTAATAAAGTGAATTTTGATAAGGCTTGGTGGATGCCTTAAGGAGAAATAAGTGATTTTATTAAAGTCATTCACTTTACTATATTTGGACGTCATTTTATACTTTATTAGAAAATTTAAGAAAGTATTTCTTTCTTGATATTGGACATCTTGGAGGCATGGGGAAATGAAATGCAAATGAGATAATATTTTGAGGAGATATATTATTTTATAAAGTGTTTTACTTTATTACTTTTTGGACACAACATTACACTTTATTGATATTTTTAATGAAGTGTTATGTCTTCATCAAGTGGATGACTTGGGAAAAGGTGAAATGAAATGCAAATTGGTAGAACATTACAAGGTGAATGTGAATTTGGATTAGGCATCCATCTTGGAGGGAAATGAATTTGAATTTGGAGACATAAAAGCTATAAATAAGAGTGTTGGGCTCTTTGTTTTGCATCAATGAAGAAATTATAATATTATGCTGCCGAAATAGTGTGTGGTTTGCTTCAAGGATTGCATACCTCCTAGCTTGGGCTTGGTTGATTGAGCATATTGTAATAGAGTCTTTTGATGTTTTCTGATGTCTTTGGGTGTGTTTTCTTAGTTTACATGTTGCTGGTTTGGGTGTAGCTGAAGTAGATTTTCACTCATAGCTTCTTGGGCAAATTTTGTTTGGTTCTGGGTATTCAACATATTTCTTCCTTAGCTTTGGGTGCCCCTTTGTGCAAGTTTTGGGAATTTTTGGTGAAGTCTTTGATTTTTTCTAGCTGGTCACCCCTTTATCAAGCTGTATCCTTGCCTAGGAAGTCATTGAAAACTTTAGAAAAAATAATAACACCCATTTTTTGTAGTTTCTCAGTTCTAGATTGGTCACCATCTCCCTAGGAGTGCATTTGGGTTAGTTTGGAGTGAGTTATGAGCATTTCTTTGAGATTCATAGTTGCTGGTCTGATATTTCAGTTAGTAGAAGTTAGAGGTTTTGGAGTGGATTTTCAGTTTTGGAGAGTCCTTGAAGTTTTGAGATTAATAATATTATTTGCAGCATTGAGACATCTTTAATACAATGTTATTTGTAGGATTTTTATCTCATTGTAAGGCTGTTATAGTAGTATTGTTCAACTATCTTTCATTTCTTGCTAATTTACATTGTACTTCCCACTCATAATGGAAGAGGCTGGCCACGCCACCTATTTTACTTATTTACATAATCATATTCCAACGATTGTGGAAGAGACAGGCCTCGTCATCTTCATTGTACTGCATTTTCCATACCACTTATCGATTGAGCCGTCAACAATGCATTAGGCCCCCAGCGCCATATGTTAGCACCTCACCCACCTCAGGTCTCGAGTGCACATTCTTGGGTTGGGTTACTTTTAGCATTGCATTCTCGTTCAATTGTTACTGACAATCCTCGATGCCATATGACAACACCTTTTCCATCTTGGGATTGAGTGTGCATTCTTGGGGTAGAGTTACTTTCCAACATTTGGTTTTGGATTGAGCTAACCTTAATGGGTGCTTGTTGTATTTGATTGTTCATTGAAAAAATTGGTTGGCTCATTATAGTGGTATCAGAGCCAAGATCTTGCCATCCTATGAAAAAATTCAATGATTCAGTTGTCAGATGAGTGATAGAGATACCAGACACTAGATACAGAGAGAGATGACTACAAAGAAGTCTATATCAGAGTTGATATAGGAATTGACCATGCTTATGAGAGATCCTGACATCAAAGGGGCATACTCAAAGGTCTTTGGATGGGAAGGTTGCCTTGATAGATGAAGGGTGTGTGGAAGAGCTCAAGACCAATCCCTTAGACTTGCATGTGACTGAAGATAATGAAGATTGGTTCAGAGAAAAGAACATAACAATAGTCCTAAGTCCCAATGGGGATTCATCCAATGAAGGTCTTGAGAGAAATGACTTCATAGTAAATTTTAGTAGTACTGTTGTGTGGGATGAGTTTGGTGAAGAAGAGCAAGTTGAAGGAAATACTGGTGGTGTCTTTGAATCAGCCTATGACCATTACCAAAGAAAGGAAGGACATTATTATCTTACGGAAACACATGAGCATGAGGGTTGTAAAGTCCCGATTTTGAAGGTTACTTTAAAGTCTCAATGTGCAATGAAGGGACTGAGTTGGGCAAAGGGCATGGTGGGATTGTTGTGTTAATAAAAGAAACTTGGAGTGAGATAATAAAGGTTGAAAAAGAGGACCCAAACAAGCAATTCATTTGGCTGAAATTTTCTGAAAATGGGGGTGCAGTTTGGCTGGTTGCTTGTTATTTTGCTCCTAAAAACTCAAAGATATACAAAAGGAGAAGGCTAGATAGTGAAGATCCTTTTGTGGCTCTAAAAAAAGACATTTTTGTTTTTAATACCTTCAGAGAAATAGTGTTATTGGGGGATTTTAATGTCAGGACTGCAAATAACCAGTCTATACAACTGGACAACAGTGATGTGGGGGACAAAAATCCTCTTTGGCTCAAGGAAGAGGGGGTTCAGCCTTGGGAAAGGGCCTCACAAGATAGTAATGATAGTGTGTCACACTTTGGAGTGGAATTGCCTGGTCTTTGCAGCCTATATGGCATGGTCATCTGTAATAGCATGAAAACTTGGGCGGGATCAGATGGTATTACTTGTAAAACTTATAATGGGCAAAGCGTGGTGGACTATGTGATTTGCTTCCAAAACTCTATTTCTAGGTTGTTGGGGTTCAATATTGGGTGCTGCCCTATTGGTTTAAATTCTGATCATATGCCTCTTTTTGCTAAGTTTAACATACATGCTAGCAACCAGCATGATGAACTCCAACAACATGCACAAAGGGAAGTCCATTCTCAGGGTAAAATCTTGGTGAATCAAGAAAATCAAGAGCTCTTTGTTGCTGCATTGGAATAGCACCTTCAAGTGGAAAAAAATGAGATAACAGGCAAAGAAAACAATTTAAAAAATGACTTCATTGGTAGCAATAGGCTAATTCCTCTAATTCTCAAGGCTCTAGAGGGTTGCAAGAGATCTCGTCCTAGGAGGGATACATCAAACACTTTCCCGACTAATCCCTGGTTCGATGAAGAGTGCAAGGCTGCAAAAAGATTGGTCAAAAAGAATGGGTCTACCAAAGAAAACAAGGTTAAGTACGAGAAGTTAGTAAAATCTAAAAAAGAAAACTATGTGAATTCTAGAAGGACAAAGCTAATCTCTTTGAGTAAACAAAACCTCAAAGGTTTTTGGAGAGAGTTGCAACAAAAGAAAAAGCAAATAGAAAGTAATATCACGGAGGGGCAGTGGTTAGATTATGCGAGGCTCCTCTATGAGCGACCGTTTGAGAAAAGCAAGCCTCCTGTTGTTAGTACTCCAAGTGAGATCTTCTTGGAAGATGACATCAAACAAGGTATAAAAAATCTCGCAAGTGGCAAAGCTCAAGACATTGATGGGTTGCAAGCTGAATTCTTAAAGTGGGGCATTGAGCTCCTTACTCCTCTCATCAAATTTCATTTTAATAACATCACGCAAATGGGCTTTTCGGCTGAATGGACAACTAGTGTGGTCATTCCTTTACACAAAAGTGGGGACATCAATAATCCTTCCAGCTACTGTACTATTATGGTCAATCCCCTCTTTGGAAAGCTTTTTGGGAGCATGCTTGAACGCAGGATCAGTAGTTGGGCTGAAAAAGAAGGTAAAAGGGCTAAAGGTCAAGTGGGATTCAGGCCAAGACACTCTACTATAGATCATTGCATCACGCTTAGGCACTTAATTGAAAAAGTGTGGGACATTCAAGGGGAAGAAGCCTTTTGCTGCTTTGTGGACTTCAAAAAAGCCTTTGATACTGTGCCTAGGGACAAACTTTGGGATAGAATGGAGGAACTTGGGATTGCCAATGAATTCAGAGCGGCTGTCCATAGGCTGTATGAGCAGGTTAGAGCTAAAATCAGAACCAAAGATGGTATGTCTGAGTGCTTTGGTAGTGACATTGGGGTCAAACAGGGATGCCCCTTGTCTCTCACCTTGTTTGGGTTGTATATTGATAAGCTTGAAGATTGGTTGAACAAAAATGTTGGGGAGGGCATTCAATTTGTTGGTTATGTGGTGAAGTTACTTTTATATGCGGATGACCTTATTCTAATTGCCAAAACTGCCCTTGGTCTAAGAGAGCATTTAAAGGCTCTTGAGCTCTTTTGTCAAGAGGTTGGGATGCAAGTGAACACTGGTAAAACTAAAGTTATGGTTTTCTCTCTGAAAAGGAAGAAACAACAGGTTGATTTTATTTTTGAAGGGAGCCCTTTAGAGGTGGTAGAAGAATACAAATACTTGGGTATTGACTTTCACAATAGGCTTAGTTGGGAGACATGTAGAACGAAAAGGATTCAAGGTGGTTGGAGAGCTTCTTACTTGATGCAAAACAGGTGTAGGATAGCAGAGTTATGGGATTGGAAGACCAAGAAAACCCTTTTTGGTCTGTTGGTTACACCGGTGGTCCTTTATGGTTGTGAAGTTTGGGGAAGTAGCATGTCAAGCCACAAGTGGAGGCAGGTTGAAAGAATTCAAAAGCACTTAATCACTACTAGTATCAAAGTCAAGACTTCGGTTCTCTACGAGATTCTTTTGGCTAAAGCTGGGATGTTTCCGATGGAGGCTTTAGCTGTGATCCGATTATTAAGTTATTTAAAAAAGTTGAAAACATGGATATGCAATGCTGGCCGAAATTGGTTGTTGAAGAGGAGCTAAACCGTAGGAAGAAGACTTGGATGAAACAAAATAACAATTGGTTGAGAAAGTGGGACATTAAGTTGCATGAATGTCCTAACACTAATGAGGAGATAAAAAAGTTTGTGTTCAAGAAGTTTAGAGTTGCTATGTGGGCTAGACAACTTGGTCGTAAAAAAACACATTACATCAAAGAATTCAACCCCATGTGGGATCATGACAAAAAAGACTACCTAAGGGTCCCAATTAAAGGTAAAGCAAGGCTTCTCGTTGCGTAACTAAGGACTGGGTCTCATCATCTTAAATGTGAAACAAGTAGGTGGACTATCCCCAATGAAGTGTGGGAGTAAAGAACTTGTATTTTCTGCAGCAAGGGGGTGGTTGAGACCGAACATCACTTTATCTTCGAGTGTGCAGCTTATGAAGACATTTGTATCCAGTATGAGGGTAACTTGAAGGTGGTTAATCTAAATGAGCTCTTTATAGAGGATAGGCTTCTCAAGACGGCCAACTTCCTGATCAAGATTCATAATAGGAGAGTTGACTTGGAAAGAAAGATGAAAACGGTTAAAGACCAAACTTTGGGTCCCATAGGTTGATGGTCTCGTGGACAATATTAAAATAATTCATTCATTCATTCAATGATTCCAACATGTTTGTACCTCCTCTTGTTGAAGATTTGGTGATGGATAATTTCCCACTTGTTGTTGATCCAACTTCCCAGGAGTTTTCACATGAAGAGTTCATGACAAGTAACTATGAAGGTCTCCTTGTTATGCGTGGGGTTGCTAATGAGGAAATCAGTAATTCACCTACTCATGATAGGTTCATTGAAGATAAAAATGATGAAGCTTTCAAAACAACTAGCATTGAAGATTCTTTACTTCATCACAATGGTGTCATGGGAAGTATTTGGTTTGATCAGCAAACCAAACCAAAAGAAAGAAATGTTTTTGAGGATATTAGTTTAAGTGAGTTTGGTTGTGACCTATTCAAAGAGTCAACACTCCAAAAGAAGCACGAAGAGCTCTTTTCTTTTGATCAAGACAATCAACCTCTTACCATTTGGGATCCAAGTGTGAAGGCACCTAGCAATGACAAGGTACCAGTGTGGGATGAATTTCCCTTTGATCCGGATGATGAAATGGAACTTGATAAGGACTCTATATCAGCAAACAATGGTGACAATATGCTTGAGTTTGGGGCTGCCTTCATCTTTGATGAAAACGACAGTGAGGTGGAAGCAGAGCTAGAGGGCCATATGGCTCTTGAAGATGGAGAGTTTGAAGGTGTTGCTAAACACAAATCTGATTTATCAATGCATGAAGCTGATTGCAAGCAATGGGTTGAAGAATTTGTGGAGTATGATGCTTTTTATGACAATGAGCATTTTCCGCTAGTTGGTGGTGAAGTACAAGAATGTTGGAGCAGTAATGAGGGCAGCAAAGGCGAGAAATGAAGTTTTGATTTTCAGTTGCAGCCTATCAGCAGTTCACCATCTTTGCATGTTCATGAGTGGGAAGATCAATGCAAGGTGTCTTTTGAAAGGGAAGTGCAAGCTCTATCCCTATTTGATCGCACACACAATTTGGTTGAAGATCTCTACTGGAAGGTTCTGTTTGAAGAGAGACGAAGTGGAGTTAAGGATGAAGTTGCTCTTCCCCAATTTACACCTTTATTAGAGAGATTCTTTAAGGCATTGAAATGGGTGTGCATACACAGTTTGAAGATAGAGATATACCTTCAAAGTACAAAGGAATAATGGTGCTTTCAAAAGGAGTGAAAGGTTGATGAGCTTACTTTTGAGCTTGAATTAACAAAGGACATGTTAGAGAATACTCAGTTGGCCCTAACAGAGGTAGAAGATCAACTTGCCGATTTCAAACTTTTTAGGGAGCAAGAAAATGGACAAAGATCTGAAGAAATCATGCAAGTAATTGAATAACTTGATAGTCTTCAAGAAGAGTTGACTTGGGGAACTTTCCACAAATTTCCGAAGTTGCATGTGCAAATGTGGAGCAACAAGATAAAAGGGATGACTTCCAAGTCTTTGACAATCCTCTCTTTGAAGTGGGAGTAGAAGTAACTTATGTCAATCCTCTCTTTGACTTGAGAAATGAGTCATCTGGTGAAGTGACCAAGCATGAGGTCGAGTATAAACCCTAGTCTAAGGATGCTTTGATATCACTCTATGAGGATGTGACACAAATTGTGATTAATAATCTTCCAAGGCTGCTTGTTAGTGAATGCATAAGAGGGTTTGAGGATGAAGTCTCCATTTGTTAAGGGTTGAAGCAAGATGATTTCAATATCTTTGAAATCAAGGTGTTATTAAAAAAAGTCTTGGTAGCTGCTAGTAACTTCATTACAACAACAAGGAGTGAAGATTTTAGACTTGTTACTCATGAAGTTGGGGAGAAAGATGGACTAGAACATGGTGTTTACGTATTTGTCAATCCATTTGTTTGGTTGAATGATGCTTTAGCTCATACTAGTCTATTTTGGAAGTTGGAATTAAAGACAACAACTATTCCATGCTCCATTGTTGTCAATGCCTTCATGGATTGGTTTAAGGGGTTCATGAGCGAAGCTACCAATTTTTTCAGTATGCACTTGGTTATGACTAGCACTTGGAGATGTGTTTAATTTTCTTTTCAGTTTGTTGAAAGTCATTTTCAGTTGGGTATCCATGCTTGGGATCCTCAACTTGGCTTGATAGAGATTATTACATATGGAAAGAAGGACTTTTGCAGGGATAAGGATCAAATTATCAGATTTCTTGGTGTTGTCCCCTTCTTTACTAGCCATTTGATGGTCCCATTTGTTCATCAACAAATGGATTGGAGAGAAATTTTGAGTATGGGTTGGAGAGATGAATGGATGGTTCTGTTTTCTCTTGAAAGTGATTCGGCTAAGACAAGGGCAGATTTTGAGACACGAGTTTGCTGGTTGGAGGCAGACCAACCACCTTACATGGGGAGTTACTCTCATTCAAGAGAGTTGGTTTGTCACTTCTTGTCAAAGAGGTGGTATCTTTCAGTTGGAGGTTGCTCTAGTATGTTTTCTAGCCACCTCAGAGGTGGTATCTTCCAACACAATGCTAATCTCTCACACTCACACTTGGGAATTCCATTGGTGTTGTTGCTTTCCCTTGTGTAGAGCTCTAAAATATGATTGTACTCCACTGACCTCAGCTTTGAACAGTAGTGTTTACTTGCTTCTTCACACCCATCCTATTCTTAGAATTCAACTTATGGAGGTTTGTGAAGCAAAATTTGATAGCTCCTTCACAATATTGGTTCAGGATAGTGAACTTCCACATGCTTTGATTCTACATTCAAAGACTCTTGGGGTTGGAATTGTGAGAAATTTCTTCAGTCTTCATAGTTGTGCCATGATAATTCCGTTGAGGCTTAGTAGATTCATGTGGAGTCATGAGTTTGAGTTTGATGATCTCTTGCATAGGATTTCTTTCCTCTTTGCAAGAAGATTTGGAGAAGTCACATTTGTAGTTGTGGCTTTGTTAGATACCTCATGGAGATATGTTGGGGATTATAATTCATTGAGTTGAGTGACTAACTTTCCCCATTGCCTAGGATTATGATTGGCCAGTGGTATGTGGTTGATGTGGTATTTCGAGTCTTTTGGAAGTGAGATACCTGAGTGTTGACGTGGAGTCCCTTCCAGTTGTTCATGGGCCGGTAACACATTTGGGAGTTACAAGGGAGGTTAGTACAGTTTTGGTACGATGGCATCACTGATGTGATCAGAGTGGTGCAACATCATCATGGTGGGTCCTTTCAGAGATGGATTTGGGACATTGGGATCATACCTGGTTTGGTATGTGAAATATTACGAACCAAGATTTTTTCAATTTTCAATTACAAAAGCAATGCAACACACATCTGTTAGGGTTAGCACTTAAACCAAAACGATGCGGAATTCAACTCTAACCAAGAATGTACACCAGGATCCCGAGTTGGGCAAGGTGTGAGCATATGGTCAGAGGATCTCAATACAATGCTGATAAAGAACTCTAACCAAGAATGCGCCGAATGACGACGAGCATATGAGTGAGGATCCCTATCATCTAATATCTGCAGAAAACAAACTCAGCGCCAGAATGTGCTTTCATGATGAGCCCTGCTGGCTCTCAGCTCCAAACCCTCAATTTCTTAAGTCTTAATATGTTTTTTTAAGGTTTTTAAAGAATTCTTAATAGACAGAAGAGAAGGGACGCAGCATATTTTTGCTCATAGAAAATGAATTTGATCTTATTTCTTCAAAATGAAAGTACAGAATATATTATATAACTCCAACAGATAGATTAAGAATGATAAACATACCAAAAGGGCTCCAGATTATTTTAAATAAGAAATGGCCAGATCTACAGCCGGAAATGGTAAAAATCAGCATGAAGGCACGCCAAGGCTCCAGAAGTGGTTTCTCCTGCTGAGAAACAGGTCACAATGCTCTGCAATAGCTAGGCGCCCATGATAGAACCCAAAACCAACAAGAAAGGAAGGCGTTTTTCTCATTTACTTCATACGCCTTTTCAAGGCACAATTTCCAAGGCAGGCCGTACGACTATGGAAATTCATGCAAGTAACCTCTGTGAACTCTCTGTCTCTGCTGAATGAAGCGCCATCAAGAAACCCTCATTTATTGTAAAGAACAAACAACTGCATGAATAAAATCTCTGTCTGCAACTGTAGAACTTCTGTGTGAAGCTCTCAACCTGTACTGATTCAGCTGATCTTTCACAGCCTCAAGAGTACTCAACACTGAAGAGTTTTCCGTTCTCCAATGGACAAAATGATCAAACCCTGGTCACAGGATATTGCTCAGAGGGAAAAATGCACAAGGCAAATCGAAATAGTCAAGAAGTGAGTTTCTATTGCCAGGAAATGCCTTTATACCAAATGGCACGCATTTCAAGAAATGTACGGCCTTTCTCATCATTAAAATATTTAATATTTTAATATAATCCTTTTCAATAGTTTGAGCGCACTTTTCAATATTTTAAGATATTAAAATATTAAAGTCTCCTTTTTGACATTTAAGTGATATAAAATATAATTAAAGTCAATGTGACTTTAATTAAAAAGGCGTTTAAGTTAATAAATTAACTTAATCACTTAAAATCATGTAATATGCTCAAAACTCAGGATAATCTCGTGCAGTAGAGCTGTGTTTCACACAGATACAAACACTTCATTTGTGATCCAAGCAACTTGTCCCTTTGGCTGAACAATCAAACTCTCCAAGCAGCCCTCTCAAAGCTGGCTAGCCCACAAAGGGGTCAATAAAAGGAGCTAACACTACTTGTTCAGAAACTGTCTAGCGAGGACATCACAGTCCGCCCTCCCGAATTTGCTTGTCCACAAACCATGAAACTCAAAATTTGGATCTTTGATTCTTGTCACTCTCCCGATGCATCCTCACGGTGATCCCTCCACTTAACCAAGTATTCCCTGATGACCCGCCTCCGAAGATGACGCTCTTTGGAATCCAGAATGGCCTTAGGTATCAAAACTAATTTGCCCTCATCATCCAGGGGTGGCAAATCAATAGAAGGAATTACGTGTTGTCCCAACGCCTTTTGAGGCGCGACACATGGAACACGTTGTGAACTCTACTGTCCACCGGAAGATCCAGCTCATAAGCCACTTGACCCACACGTCTGACAACTCTGAAAGGTCCATAGTATCGCGGCTTAAGTTTCTCGGAGCCCTTCTTGCGAAGGGTAGACTGCCTATATGGCTGAAGCATCAGGTACACCAAATCATCGATCTTGAAAGACCGCTCTACTCGTCTCTGATCAGCATATTGTTTTTGCTGATTTTGGGCTTTCTGTATATTTTCCCTAAGTGCTCTCATAATATCCTGGTTCTCCTGTAACAAATCACCAGCACTGGGAACTCTACTGTCACTCAGCAATAAGTCAAGAAAGCTCGGAGCGTCATATCCATACAACACTCGATATGGTGTCATCTGGATGCTCATGTGATGGGTGGTGTTGTAACAGTACTCACATAAGTATAACCACCTCACCCATGCCTTCTGCTGCCCTGAACTATAGTTACGCAAGTACCCTTCCACCCATTTATTGACGATCTCTGTCTGCCCATCTGTCTGGGGGTGGTAACTGGTACTAGGGGTGAGCTCTGTCCCACAAAGCTTGAATAACTCCTGCCAGAAGTTACTCATAAATCTGCTGTCCCTGTCGCTAACTATACTGCGAGGTAAACCGTGCAGCCTGAATACCTCTCGGAAGAACAAATCAGCAATCTGAGTAGCCGTGTGTGTAGTAGTGATTGCGAAAAAGTGTGCATATTTCATCAATCGATCTACCACCACGAAAATACTATCCTTCCCTTGAGCTTTTGGCAAGCCCGTGATGAAATCCATGGATAAACAATCCCACTTCCTCTCAGGGATAGGAAGCGGCTGTAGAAGACCTGCAGGGTATGTGTGCTCTTGCTTGTTCTGCTGACAAACAAGACATTCCCTGACATACTGGAGAACATAGGACTTGAGACCCTTCCAAGAGAATCTCTCCCGTACCTGCCTATAGGTCTTATAGTACCCGGGATGTCCTGCCATGGGTGAATCATGCAATGACCTCAAAACCCTGTCCCTCATCGCAGAACCTGGGACCAATAAAATCCTCCCTTTGTAGATGATAAGGTCATCTACAAGTGAATACCTGTCATCCAACACTGATCCATCTACTATGCTAGAGGCCCATGGGTCCTTAGCATACTCTGCTACAATCAGGTGTCTCCAGTCCTCTGAAACCAATGTAATAGAACCCAAGTGAGGACGGCGAGATAAAGCATCAGCAACCACATTCTGAGTGCCCTTGACATAAGAGATGTCAAAATCGTAAGACTGAAGCTTGCTGACCCATTTTTGTTGCCTCTCATTAAGATCTCGCTGCCCAAGAAAATGCTTTAGACTATTATGATCGGTTTTCACAGTGAACTTACTACCAATCAAGTATTGCCTGAATTTGGCCATCGCATGCATGATAGCCAACATTTCCTTATCATAGATACTAAAACTCCGTTCTGGCCCTCTTAGCTTTCTGCTCTCAAAAGCTATAGGGTGACGATCCTGCATAATAACTGCACCAATACCCTCACCACTGGCATCGCAATGTAACTCAAAGGGTTTAGTGAAGTCCGGTAAAGCCAAAACAGGACACGAAGTCATGAGAAGTTTGAACTTCTCAAAGCACGCTTGTGCTAGTGGGGTCCACACAAAAGCACCTTTCTTAGTCAAATCGGTTAGTGGCGCAGCATGCCGCGAGAACCCACTAACAAACCGACGATAGAAAGCACACAATCCTACAAATCCCCTGAGCTGTGTCAAAGTCTCAGGTGTAGGCCAATCAATGATGGCTCGAACCTTCTCTGGGTCCATGCTGACTCCTGCTCCGCTGATGATGTGTCCCAGATATAAAAGTTCTGCCATGCCCAATGCACACTTGGACTCCTTGGCATACAAAGACTCCCTGTCAAGTATACTCAGTACCTCATCCAAGTGTACCATATGTTCTTCCCATGATTTACTATAAACCAGGATGTCGTCGAAGAACACTAAAACAAATTTCCTCAAATGAGGATGGAAAACCCTGTTCATTGTCGACTGAAACGTGGCTGGAGCATTGGTTAACCCAAATGGCATAACCAAAAAATCAAAGTGTCCACAGTGACATCTGAACGCCGGTTTCTCTATGTCCTCTTCTCGGACTCTGATCTGGTGATAACACGTTCTCAAATCCAATCTTTTGAAGTAGCAAACCCCCATGAAGCTCGTCTATCCAGCTCATCTATCAGGAATGGGATACACGACAATATGGTTTTCTGTTTGAGCGATTACGTAATCATTAGATTCTAAATTGCCTGCATCCTTTTTCTTCACCAAATGGCCCGGTAAAAACAAGGGTGACTTACTCGGCCTGATGTGCCCCATAGCTAACAGCTCCTGAATAGTCTTCTCAATCTCATCTTTCAGACGCTTGGGGTGCCGGTAAGGAGTAATCATGATTGGTTTCGTGCCCTCCTCCAGCCCTATAATATGCTCAATACCTCTATCAGGAGGCCTGCCTGGTGGAATAGCACTGAATACCTTCGCATGTTTGATTCGAAGTTCCTGCACATCTGGATGGTATGGAGAAGCTTGCTGATCCAACTGTGAAGGCATTAGCTTGCATTCAGTAGCCCACTCTACCATATCATTACGAATCAAACGCTCCATTCTCCGAAGTGAAATCTCCCTAAGGTTGCTGTCCCTGATGGCTTTTAGAATATGATTTGTGCCATCAATGGTGAACTTCATCTCCATGTCACGCAAATTAAGCGTGAACTCTCCTATGGCATGAAGCCACTTCATGCCAAGAACTACATCAGTTCCACCCATGTTTACCACATAAAAATCTGCCTTGAACTCGAAATTATTAAGTATCAAAGGCAAGTCAGGTATCATCCTCTCACAATCGAGAGTGTTCCCATCTGCAACCCTCACACGTATACCTTCAAACTGCTGAGTTTGAATACCCCGTTTCTCTACCAACCGTGAATCGATGAAGTTATGGGTTGCACCTGTATCAAGGAGAGATATGACCCTTTGACTAGCTAGGATCCCACGGAGTCTGAAAGAACCCTCTTTCTGCATGCTGGACATATGAGCCTCCTTAAGTTCTGTTTCCTCTGCAATTTCTGCTTCATTTTCTGATTCTTCCCCATCTGTATCATAGATTGGAGCTCGCTGATCAGAAAAATCAGTCAATGGTTCTTCCTCATAAAACCACTCCATATGCTTGTTTTGCCCTTTTGGTTTGAGGGGGCAATCGTGATTAAAATCATACGGACCTTTGCAATAAAAACAGAGTTTTCTCCTTCTCAAATCATTCATGGTTTCTCGATCTAAAGGGGCTGCAAATTTCTTTTTCTGATCTGTATTATCAGCCTTCTTTGGATCTGATTTATTTTCCGTGTATGATGTTGTAGGCTTCAAGCTCGAGCTAAAAGGCTTACGAGGTGTAGATAGCTCCATGCTGCGAGCTTTCCTCATTGCCTCCTGTAAGGTAGGTGGATCAAATGCCTTTATCCAACCTTTCATGGGCTCGAAAAGACCTTCAATGAATAATATGACCAGCCTTCTCTCTGAGATCCCTGTCACCATAACAGATAGTCTTTGGAATTCACCAATGTACGATTCCAAGCTACCTAACTGTTTCAGCTGTGCTAAATCTCTGAAGAAAAGCTCAGGATCCCTTCTGTCAAATCTCTCAACCAGTCTATCAGTAAACTCCTGGTACGAGGTAATCCTGTCATGATGAAGAGTAGTCATACCATGAATCCACCAGTCATGTGCTACGCCATCAAGATGAAGTGCTGCAAAGCGAATGGCATCCACCTCAAGCATGGGGCGTAGTGTCAGGAAAGTATCCAGTTTACTAACCCAGGCACGTGCTGTAACTCTGCCACTGCCATCATAGTGAACTAAGGTTAGTTTGCTGGTTGCCTGTTTAAGATCACTCTGTTTGTGTCTAGGCCGCCTGTCATTCCTGTTCCTGGTGTGCTCTCTCTTCTGGCTCATGAATCTGTCAAAGTTAAGGTGCTCCTTAACCCTTGGTAGCAAATTATCCCACTCATCATGCATAGCCATAATATTATCTGCAAAATTAATCTCACCACCTTGTTCAGCTTCGTCCACTTCCTCAGCATCATCTCTGGTGAACGTGGGATATGTAGCTCTCTCATAGGTGCGTACTGGATCTATAATCCTCTGTGGCTCTCTATGGATACTGCCATCTCGTTCTGAATCCAAACTACGAGCTCTGTTCATTGACAAATTTTGAACGTTCGTGCTGAGTTGTTGAAGAATAGTTGCAACCTGTTCTTGCCCTGCAACCATGCCTCTAAGCAAGTCTTTGGCTTCTCTGTCCTCATCCTCCCAATTATTTCTGTGAGAACTTTCTCTAGCCCTGTTCGCCATATTGTCCCAATCTAATTCCTCCTCCAGATCTGCAAACGGAAATGGTGGACAAGGATTCTGGTCGCCTCTTTGATTTCTAGGACCACCTCTGAAATAGGACTTACCAAAACCCTCTCTGTTTGACTTCATAAATTCTCAAACCCCACAAGCTGGCAGGATGTGAGCTCTGATACCACTGTGGCGAGCCCTGCTGGCTCTCAGCTTCAAACCCTCAATTTCTTAAGTCTTAATATGTTTTTTAAGGTTTTTAAAGAATTCTTAATAGACAGAAGAGAAGGGACGCAGCATACTTTTGCTCATAGAAAATGAATTTGATCTTATTTCTTCAAAATGAAAGTACAGAATATATTATATAACTCCAACAGATAGATTAAGAATGATAAACATACCAAAAGGGCTCCAGATTATTTTAAATAAGAAAATGGCCAGATCTACAGCCGGAAATGGTGAAAATCAGCATGAAGGCACGCCAAGGCTCCAGAAGTGGTTTCTCCTGCTGAGAAATAGGTCACAATGCTCTGCAATAGCTAGGCGCCCATGATAGAACCCAAAACCAACAAGAAAGGAAGGCGTTTTTTCTCATTTACTTCATACGCCTTTTCAAGGCACAATTTCCAAGGCAAGCCGTACGGCTATGGAAATTCATGCAAGTAACCT
>VDFB02145487.1:0-30426 GCA_007258455.2 Sequoia sempervirens
TATAGAAAATTCTGAAGGTCTTTTTTGCCAATCGATTATTCTTCCAAAACAATTTGTCATTTAAAGCAGGAAATTCAATTTTCTTCAGATAATGTGAACTGTTATTTTGTGAAACATTAGAAAAGTAGAGGGTTTTGAGTAATATTTATAATTGAATATTTCAGGATATTAAATATTTGCAAAGGTTGCTCAACTCTTTAAAAAGTTCTCTTAATATTACAAAAGATTTATTCACAAAATATTTTATTAGCCTTCAGATTTACAATTATTTATATGTCACATGCTTGCAGTAATCAAAATGGCTGTTGACATCTTGTCTCATACACAATCTGATGGCCACATCATGGCACAGACAACATATGGTTTTGGTTTTGGCCGCATGATGAGACTGATTTTTTTCATGCAAATATCTGATTAGAAAAAAAACTAATGGTTCCTTGCTTTGTACTAAATGTATCTGATTAACAAATTTTTAAAACAAATCAGTCAATCATTATGATCATAGTCTGAGACTTTGTGACCATAAGATATGAGGAGTTAACATTTGAATTTGCATATTGTGTTCTCAGGATGGTGCTGCAGTTACTGGCTTAATCATTGCTGCTTTATCCTTGGTTGCAGTTAATCTAACTGGAAATCCAATTTATGATCCAGTTGGATCTATTTTAGTGGGGCAGTTACTTGGAATGGTTTGTTCGCTCTACTTACACTTTTGTCTCATTGTTTGTTTTATTGGAGCTTCATGGGAAGATGCCTTTTTTAATCTGGTAGCACCCTTATTTTTAGATATATTGACTTAAATGCCCTAGTTTTGGCTTATGCCATATTTGCTTTGCCCATGTTGGTAAGCTCTCTGGTGATTGCAATTGCAAATACATATCAATGATCATAAAATACACATACTAATAAGAATCCCATATCCAAGCCAATACAAAGCCAAAAAATGTGGATTCTAACTATGTTATATCTTGGGTCTAAGAATGAGAATTTGTGCCATGCCCATTTAAAAAATAATTTGAATTAATCTGTGATTTAGGAACATGATTTATTGTAGTATTTGTTTCACTGAAACAAGTGATACCCTTGGGAATTTTGAATGCAAGTAAAACTACAAATTGTTGCAAATTCATGCTATTTAATTTGGGAATTTATGTATAAATAGAAGTATGATAAGTTTTCAGCTGAGGTTCTATGTAGTGAAGTAAAGATATGATTTTTGTCTTGGCTGTTTCATGGAATCAAAAGTCATCCTTTGGGAATTTGAGTTGCAGTAACATTACAAATAGGTGCATCATCATGTCATCTAGTGTGAGCTTGCTTATTCAAAATAATGAGAGCTTATGGATTAGTTTAATGTATTCACTATTTTCTTGATCAATGTGATGAATTATCCGCCTGAAGGCAACTATATACATAAATATAAACAATTTGTATTCTGTGGTTTAAATCTTAATTGTATTCTATTAATCCCTGTGTGACAAATGGATGACTTAGGCTTGGTAATATAGTGGGGTTGCACAAGACCTCTTGTCAAACCAAGAGAATCTAGCCAGCTACTGTTATAGAAACAGGTGAAAAGACATTTCACATTGCTTTAAAAAGTAATTCCACATGGTATAAGTAGGTAGATCTTAGTTTTGACCTTGGATCTGTAATCCATTAAGCTGTCTGCTGTTCATTAAGAAATTTATGAAATGACCTAAATTCGTCCCTCTGAAATTTAATGCCTCTCTGTCATTACTATGAAATACAAGTCGACAATTTTTTTTAATTGGAAGCCTGTCTGATAGTAATGTATCACTTTGGTACTTAAATTCCTACTTGTGGTTTTGTCGATTGAAAATATAATTTGTTTGTTGGCAGGATACTTTTCTAATCTTCAAGAGTGTTGTTTATAGGTTGCAATTTTCCTCATTCAGCGAAATCGACACGCATTGCTTGGTAGGGCCATTGATCCACAAGACATGGAGCGTGTGCTCAGTTTTCTAGCCTCTGACCCGGTATGGACTATGCTCATAGGCTACTGTGATCTTTAATTCGCTTAATGTGTGCTGTACAATTTTATTCCTCAAGAGCTGAGTTCAGACTCTTGCAGGTAGTTGATGCTATTTATGATTGCAAAAGTGAAGTGATAGGTCCTGGTTCCTTTAGATTCAAGGCTGAGATAGGTAAGAACTCTTGACTAACTTTTTTTTCGGAATGCTTGATTTGAGAGTCATAAGTAAGTTACTTGCACTTATAAACACTCTGTTAGAGAAGACTAAGAGTGATCGGTTGAATGCAAATTTTCCTTTATTAGGAGATTTTCCTCAAATAGAGAGCGTATTCCATGCAATGTGCAGTTTTGATTGCTTTGTTTTCTGCAAATAAGAAATGGAGTTTATGATGCAGTTAAAGTGCATCTGGTTTGTATAGTGAAGGAACTCTTGGTGTAACTAAACAATGAAATAAAATATGGATAATATTTAATGTTGAGATTGCTACGGATCATTTTCCTTGTAATTGTATATGTATATTTTAACAAGAGACTATTTCCCATGTATTAGTGTGGAGTGTAATCCTCCTCGAGCTCTTCAGGGGAAATGATGGAAACTAAAAGTATTCCTTCCAAATCCTCCAAGTGATTGATATTGTTTGGCCATCACCAAACCTACCAATATTGATAGGTGCTATTTGATGTTTCATTGTTGTTGTCCTGTTGGAATTGGCCTCTCTTAAGTTATGACTCCAAATCAGCTCCATCATATTTTTGCCATTCAATATCGTATTATAGTCAGGTCACTAACATTCCTTTTGAAGGGATCTTAATTGTCCGACTAACTCTTAGACAAAACATTAAACCGACTAACAACATCTTAAGTACAGGTCACTGGCATTCATTCTGTTTTCATTATAGCAGAACATGACCGACAAACAAGTTATTAAGCTACATCATCATAGGGCAGGCATCTAAGGCTTATGTGTTTATGTATTCATGATAGACATCTACAAAAATCAGTAATCAAGTAGAATTACTGCCTAAAAAGCAACAAACACAAGTTTCTAGTGTCTTGGACATTGGTAGCCATTCAATATCATATTAGAGGCAGGTCAACAACATTCCTTTTAAAGAGAGATTAATTATCCCACTAGCTCTTATACAAAACATTAAACTGACTCACAGCATCTTAACTGCAGGTCACCGGCATTCATTCTGTTTTCATTATAATAGGACATGGTCAACAAATAAGTTAATAAGCTACATCGTCATAGGGCAGGCATCTAAGGCTCATTCGTTTATGTATTCATGATAGAAATCTAAAAAGTCACTAATCAAGTAGAATTACTGTCTAAAAAATAACAAACTTAAGGAAAAGGGACATCTCTCAAACTAGGAGATTATTTAGATGTGTATTTAAAATAAGCTTGTTTGTTGTGCACAAAATTATTGTAATGCCCCCGATTTAATTAAGCCAGCACTGTAATTAAATAATTAATCTTAAGTTGTTGAAAAGAGTTAAATTTAGAAGAAAAAATAATTATTTAATAATGTAAAGTGACTTAAGAAGAGAAATAAAGAATATTGAATTAAGTCACTTTAAGGGAGAAATAAGGAGTTAAAATAAAGTTAAAAATGGTTTTCAAGAAATCTTGGAGCGGTTACGGAAAACTGAATAAAAGATCTAGAGAAGCTCATTTTTGGGGGGCTTGGCTATTTTTGGTTTGGAAGAAATTTGGTTTCTCAGAACTCGAGGACAAAAACCCTCAGTTCATGAATTGGACAAAAAGTTAAAAACCCAACTCGTGGACTAGCAAAATCACTCAGATTTTGCAGTTGAATTTAGTGTTTGAAGTTTGTGAGATTGTAAGGTATCTTTCAGAGACAATTTTTAGAGATTGGGTGAGAATTCAAAAAAATGAAGTTTGCAGAGGTTTCGAGGTTGAAGATTGTGGTGCTGAGGAAATATTATATAATTTTGGTTTCATAAACAAAACAATTCCAACCATGGGTATATATGAGAATCGCTTCTTGAAGTTTGTCAAAGCTAAGTACAAAAAGATGCCAAATTGTTAAGAGTCTCATTGATTTGAAGAATTTGAGATTAATTTCTTTGTGACTGAAGGTTCTAGTTGGAAATTTAATGACTACGAGTCAGAGAAATATTAAGATATGCGAGTCGATTTAATTGACAAAGCATTTGAATCGTCAAAGGGCGAAAGAAAGGAAACACAAAAATCTTATTGAGTCGTCAAGCCTTTTTGGAGCCAAATAAAGAGTCGTAATTATTAGTAAATTGTGCCAGTATCATTAATATTCAAATTTGTTCATAACCACTGCTGTTCTATATTGTGAGCCGTTTCAGGTCTATGGAATTGGGTATTTGAGCAAAGAGTTTATAAGATGTCACCCCTTTTGATGTCGTAGGCCAGAGTTGAGGAAATTTGTTGTGGGAAATCATAAACTATCTTTAACGGTGTTTGTAGCTTATGACTGTGAGTTGGAGGCAATATTCATTTGAGTATGGTAAGAAGGGCATTTGAAGAACCGTGATTAATGTGGAAGGGTCGTCTCAGTAAGCGATGGAGACATATTAGTTGAGACTATTTGAAATTATCGGGGCTCTGGCGTATTTTGAAAGAGATTGCCGTTAAAACTAATGAAGCCAAGTGAAGTATGGGGAGCTGCTATGAAGATCCTCTGAAGCCGTGTAAAGAAGCTCGCATAAACTCGTCAAGGAGAAGAAATGAAGTTCTTGGAGCCGTTATTAATGATGGGTGTTAATCGCCACTAAAGCATAAGGAGTCAACAATGATTGAATATTCGGGAATTTCTGGTTTAAGTTCCTTGGCAATTATCTTTTTGCTTCTTTGAGCATCAAACTATTAAAAAATGCTACTAAAGGGGAAACTCATATGGGACTCAAGTAATCTCGATAGTAATAGAAGAAACGATTATTATACGAAGCTGAACGTCTGGATTATGGACTATAAGCAGTCGTTTGAACTTAAAGCACTGAAGCCAAAAGAAGGAAGATTTAGAAGACATCAAGAATACAAATCCCGAGTTGAAAGTGAGTAAATTGTCAGGAGCTCTGGCGAAACTGATACCCCTGTTGTAACCATCGCTTCTTTCCATTGTACAGGAGAATAAGAAAATTCAGGTAAGATAAATTATATTGTGTGGTGCCATGTGAATTATGGAGTCGTGTATGCTCAAATGGCAATTGTAACTGAGAACACACATATTATATGTCATTGAAGATCTCTCTGTTTGAAACGTGGTAGTAGTGGTGCCTATGTCACTCAACCGATTAATTCATGGTGACAATTGCCTTCATACATTGATATATGCATAGAATCTTTTAAAGGAGTGCGGCTTATTTGTTGAGACGCAGCTTTATATCGATATTAAAAGGGACACCTGCCGCAACACACTGACAGGGAACTTATGTGGAGATTGAGATGATAAGATGAAATCAGTCCCAGTTTGTTCATTGTATTATTATTTATGCTACAGTATTTCAAAAGGTCAGAATATCATTCCAATACTTTTTGTGTATGTTTTGTGCAAAATCCTGAGTTGTGTTTGTTTCAACTGAGCATCTATTAAATGGCTTATATACTTCAAATACTGTGAATCATTAGATATATACATTGTTGTTGATGTAACTTTATAAGAAAAACTTATTCAGTATTCAATACACAAATCAGTCATGTACACAGTTAAGAAAATCTGTTTGCACACTCATAACAATAGCAAGGTAACTATTTGATGAAATGCCTGGATTGTCCAATTGGTGAATTGGTAAAAATTGAAAAAAACATATGCAAATTAGGGTAGTCCATTACATCAACCACTACACCAAAAGACCGGCCTGGTAGTGAGGGTAGCTACCCAAGGTGTTAAAGGTGGCAACCAGGGAGGATCTTTCACCACCAAAGCCACCACTGGAGAATTTGGGGCCTTACGCAAGCCTATTTGACACGTGGCCGCCAGGACGCACCCAACTGCGCATGGGGACATTACAGCCCACCACGCTCGGCATGCCTCGATCTCGAGACCTCGGCTCTGATACCACTAAGGCCCAACCACTACACCAAAAGACTGGCTTGGTAGTGAGGGTGGCTACCGAGGGTGTTAAGGGTGGCAACTAGGGAGGATCTTTCACCACCGAAGCCACCACCGGAGAATCTGGAGCCTTACGCAAGCCTATTGGACATGTGGCCACTGGGACGCACCCAGCCATGCACGAGGACATTACAATTATTTAATTATTAACTATACATCATTAAAGCCCTATTGGTATTTGATGCAGGAGCATCCGGGCCCACAGGCTATCTTGCATCACCCAAAATATTTTCATTTTAGTTTAGTTGCTTGGCTTTTGGTAGTGTTGTTTTACTTAGTTGCTCAAGAGGATTTTTTTCATAAATAATTTGGGTAATTTGATGATGTCATCTTCTAGAAGAGCCAAATGGGTAGTCATAGGTCAAATTTGGTGGAATTTTGATTAAAAATGTGTAAGTTATGGCCTTGTAGGTTTTCATTTTGCTATTGGACGTTTATAGAGAAGTGCATGTGAATTGAATTTTTGTGGGACTTAAAATTGTTGCTGGTTGTAGGCTTTTGGGCCACAACGAACCTTTTGCAAATGTTCGGAAGTGAACAAAAACTTTGTTTCGATCAAATACTTGGCTAGTTCCATCAAATTTCCGTGCATTGCAGGAAAAGTGATGTCATTCGACCTTGTGGAGGTTTCATGTGCATCTGGATGTTTGTGGGAATTTCGTGGTCATCTGCATTTTTGGGTAATCCTAAGTGAATTGAAGCTAATGATGTAATGAACTAGTTTTTGACGAATAGTTCTACCAATGACATCATCCTGTACGAATTGTGAAAAGCTACCATTCAACTGAGCTTGAAGTAGAATTTATGTTTCAAATTTCTGATTGTGGATTTTCCACTTGTTTTTGTAGTTGCGGACTTTTGCCTTGCAATTGCACCTTGTGGAAACTTTGAAGTCATTTGAACTTTGTGTACTTCTGACTTGCATTTGCACTTTAGTTTCTTGTAACGAACTGGTGGTTGTAATGGCCAGTTCGAATCTGGTTCAAATTTTTGGCTTTTGAGGGATAAGATGGAAGGGATTGCACTCACTTGGATCTTTTGGCGAATTGTTGAAAGGCCGACTATGGAGAACATGAATCTGAATGTACTCTTATGAGAGTGAATTTGCTGCTAGACAATAATTTCATTTTTTTTTGTTTTGTAAACATTTTTTTTTGTGTTGAATAAGATATTTGGCTGCGTGATTGGGCAGTTTGATAGAATTCCTCGATCTCGACTTCATCAATATTTAATATTTAAGAGGTAAAATTAAGACAAAGGGCCTCTTCGCAATATTAATTGATAATTGATATAAGTGAGATTTAATTAAATCCGTTTTAATAAATAATAAACAGAGTTAATTTAATTTATTAAAATGGATTTAATTAAATCTCACTTATATCAATTATCAATTGATATTGTGAAGAGGCCCTTTGTCCTATTTTTACAACCTCTTAAATATTAAATACTGATAGGGTTTTAATGATGTATATTTAATAATTAAATAATTTTGTGCACAACGAACAAAATTATTTTAAATACACATCTAAATAATTTCCTAGTTTGAGAGATGCCCTTTTTCCTTAGATAAATTACTACCATCTCTTTAATTTGCAACAAGATATTAATTTAGATTTAATTTTTATTTTTAAATTTCCATCTCAAAGTTAACCCATAATTTAAATGTGAGTTAATCAAGTGTAATATTTCTTTAGAGTCCCATCCTTTAAAATGGGTGAGGGGTAAATCCATAGTTCCATGAAGTTTCCTAACGAGGGGACACAAGGATGCAGAGCAGTGATTTTTTTAGTGGCTAATATTCGCCAATTGGCTAATAATTAAAATTAGGGATTCAAAATTTGTACAACAACCTAACGGATCTACAGTTATAAAATTAACTGTAAGTATGATTTAGTAACTAATTTCCAAGGTGCAACTAATTTCAATTCATACCTAGAAGTAAGCCAATGTTAGCTGAAAAGGAAAACTACCGTTTTCAAAAGACTTAACTGAAAACTATCAAACTAGGGTTTGCATAAATATATATATATATATTCTATTTTAAAATAATTCAGCATTTATTCAAATGGAAATAACTAACAAACTGTATTTACCATTTACCATTTCTTCAACTAATATTTCAATGAATACACTGCTGCAAAAATAAATAATAATAATTGGACGAGCAATACCTGGAATGGAGTGCAAGGAGTTTGTTACTAACATCATCATCTTCATTTAGTGATTCATGAACTATTTCATCATTTGGAAAAAGGGGTTTATCATCAAGGGCTTTTCCACCCAACCAAGACCTATTGGTCTTCCCGTGTTCTTCAAATGAAGAAACCCGGCCCTTCACGAGGGTAATCATCAAGGATCTAGTGTCATCATGTCTCTAAGCTTGGTGTCCATGCACCTATACTACTGGTCGATCCCTCTTTTGCAGGTTTCCCCTGTCCGAAGGATCAATCTGACCAGAGTAAATCTGGTACAAGGATACTGACTTCTGCCTAACTGGCATCTACCTTGGCCAAGGGTTTATATTTGTTTCTGGCACTACTGTGCCGACTCTATTAGCACTGTTGTGCCGTCAGTGTACACCCTTGCCCGACACGACTACCTCAGGGTTTGATTTCATATTCAATTAGTTTGATAACAAGCAAAATACTCTTAGGTTCATAACCCAACAGTTTACTGTTGTCTTAGAAATGGATCCCTTCCTTAAGAAGATCTGCTGATGTTGCGAAAAAGAGGGAAAAGAAATAGGTTTTAGATTGGTTTAAGAATTCATTTATGATCTCAGAGTCAGCATAAGGTTCAGGTCTGAAATTATACACCTAACAGGTCAGACTGGTATGGAAGGAAAGATTGAATCAGACATAGTGTCTAAGGAGCTTAATTAAGTGCAAAAGTCTAAATAACGAAGTCAAGCTGACATCATTAACAGACGATCACAACAGTTAAACTCAGAACGAAAAGAATATTATCTTCAGAGCAAGTTGCATCTGTAATGAAGTCAGAGGTTAAGCGAGTTTCAGCTGGATATCAAGTAATTATAAGATGAGGTCATAAATCAATGAAGTATCATAAATGTTCAGTTTCCTTACAGATTTCAAAGTTCAGGAACAGAATGGTGTTGAGAGAACTAATCCGCTAGTCTGGTCAAGGTTCAGAAATTGCAGGAAACGGATGATTAAACTTAATGAACAGAGTAGCAAGGCGGGTACACAAATTCGAGATAAAAACCCTACAGAAATTACATTGAGGAATTGAATAGCAACTGCCATAATAATGATAGAATATCCTTTTCCTAAAAAAACGATTTCCGTGTTCAACACATTTGAGATGATAAAAACACATTTTGTTCAATATGCAAATATTGCGATCTAGCGTCATCCCTAATGCCAAATATTTTCAAAGGCAAACATAAATGAGATTCAGAACGTGCCTGGCTGCGTCAAGAAGGAAAAATAAACGAAGTAGAGCCCTCGCTGGATTATCAATTGCCAGTAGCGCACGATCTTTTCCTGAGTTCGATTCCAGAAGACCTCGCACTAACCCGAGCTGGATTGAAGGGTAGGATATTGCACGAGAGAAAGCTCCTGGCACAGAAAACGACGCAAGAAATTTCTAGTAGATTCTCCAATGACAAAAGAAGAGGACGGAAGATACCCTAGCTATGGCGGAAGAAAATTTCTGCTCTTGAGGAAACTTTCATTAAGAACGAAAGATCAGGAGGAAGGAAAAGAAGAATTCCCAGGTTAACATTTTCCCAATATAAAGTTCCCTTCCCGAAGAAGAAGAAGAATGAGATTTTGATCGCCTTCTTGATGTTTAAAAGATGGTCTTTTAGAATTCCCATCATGGCTCTTGAATGCCAGGCGTTTTCTTCCAACGCCAGATGATGGCGGAGTGCCCTGATTCTGGACTCGCACGACCTCCACTGTTTTCCCCCAAAAGGAAAAAGAAAAAGAAAAAAACGTTTCAAAAGCTTTTAAAACGCATAAAGCTCTTTCATTAATATTATTTGAACTTTTAATATTTAAGTGTTTACAATTGTGTTAAATATATTAAAATAATTTTGCTAGGTGAAATTTATTTATTTTATTTTCGACTTTAATATACCACTCATTTACCAAGGCCAAGGTTATATTTTTGTGCCGTCTTACACAATCCAGAGCTTGATGACAATAGATCCTTGTCGACTGCATCCTCTCCTTGATGATAGTCCCTTTTTCCTTCGTACCATGTTGGTCCTGCATCCACTTGACATCAGAATTTAAAGTTAGACCATTCTTAGTGCATTAATTCATAACACATATAATATCATCATCAACATTATCATTCAATACATTCGCATTTTTTTTTAAATAAACATTCTCATTAACATTTCCAGTTACCAAAACAAAACAATTATTTAATCCTTTACTTCAAGTTCACGTGAAAGGCAGTTAAAATAACAATATTAACATCCATGAATCCTTTCACAACATATTGAGTCTTTAGGGAATGTAACATACTCCTCCCCTTAAGGATCATCGTCCTCGATGATTATTTATTTATAAATACTAATCTATGCTCAAAACTTAATAGGGTTTGAAAATAAATAAGGAAAATTCTGAAGGACTTCTTCATAGTCCTCCCAGGTGGCACTCTCTTCTGAGTACTGATCCCACTGGACCTTACATTGAACCACCTCACGATTACGTAAGCGTAGCTTACGCGTCTCGAGTACTTGAATTGGTTCTATTGTAATCACCCCTGGATCCTGCACCTGCAAGGATTTCCAATCAATCATATGCTCAAAATTTGCAAAATATTTCTTAAGGTAGGAAACATGAAACACATTGTGCAATCGGGCGAGAGCTGGTGGTAGAGCAATTCTGTAAGCCACTGGATTGATTACTTCTAGTACTTCAAAAGGTCCCATGTATCTTGGGGAAAGCTTTGAAGTCTTTCCAAATTTAATAGAGCTCTAATGTGGTTTAACACGCAAGAAAACTTTGTCTCCCACTACAAACTGTCTTGGAGTTCGCTTTGCATCAGCATAACTCTTTTGGCGATCATTAGCTTCTTTCAACCTCTGCCTAATTAACTTGACCTGTTCTTCCATTTCTTGGAGCATCTCTGGCCCTAAAATAACCGTTTCTTCTAACCTGTTCCAACTGATAGGGGTCCTACATTTTCTGCCATATAGAGCTTCAAATGGTGCCATTTTAATAGCTGATTGATACGAATTATTGTAGGCAAATTCTACCAAAGGTAAATATTCCTCCCACTTATGTTGCTGATCCATACAATACATTCTTAGCAGGTCTTCTAAGATCTGATTAACCCTTTCTGTTTGGTCATCTGTTTCAGGGTGATAGGCTGTATTGATATTTAATTGTGTCCCTAATGCAAAAAATAATGTCTGCCAAAATCTAGAAGTTATTCTGGCATCTCGGTCGGAAATGATTTTCTCTGGTACGCCATGTAGACGAAATATTTCTTGCACAAATTTTTGTGCAACCGCGGAAGCCCCATCTGTCAAATTTCTTGGTATGAAATGTGCCACCTTGGTGAGTCGGTCTACTACCACTAATATAGTATTATGCCTATTTCTTGTCATTGGTAACCCTCGTACAAAATCCATGCTTATAATTTGCCACTTCCAATCTGGTATGTTATGAGGTTGTAATAACCCTGCTGGATGTTGATGTTCAGCTTTAACCTTCTGACATTCGAAGCATCCTGCGACAAATCTGGCTGCATCCTTCTTCATTCCTTTCCAAAAATATAGTGGTTTCACGTCTGCCAACATTTTGGTTATTCCGGGATGCCCTGAATATGGTGCGGTGTGAGTTTCTTTCCAAATTGTTTTCCTTAATTCTGATGAATTTGGAATGTACATTCTGCCCTTAAATCTCAAAAGCCCATCTTCTTCTATCTGGAATTCCTCATAATTTGAATCTTGTGAGTTTGCCAGAAGAGCTTCCCGAACTTGTTTATAGTAGTCATCCTCTTTCAGTTTTTGTAGAACCTGCGTTCTAAAATCTGTACTGATAGTTGTCATAGCAGTTATGTGTCTTCGCCGACTCAATGCATCGGCTACTTTATTCTCCTTACCTTTAATATAGCTGATCTCGAAGTCGTAGTCGGAAATTAATTCCATCCACCTTCTTTGTCGTGCATTTAGGTTGGGTTGGGTAAATAGGTATTTCAACCCCTGATGATCTGACTTAAGCTCGAAAGTCTTCCCAAGCAAATAATGTCGCCACATTTGCAAGGCATGCACAATTGCCGATAATTCTAGATCATGTGGTGCATAATTTTGTTCATGTTGTTTCAGTTTCCTAGATTCGTAAGCGACCACTTTTCCTTCCTGCATTAACACTCCTCCCAGTCCATCTCCGGACGCATCTGTTATCACTACAAAATGTCCATTGGGGTCTGGCACAATCAAAATCGGTGCAGTGGTTAATTTTTCCTTCAGGGTATCAAATGCTTCTTGGCACTTTGCTGTCCATTCAAACTTTATTCCTTTTCCTTGAAGGGATGTAATAGGGTGAGCAATTCTAGAAAAATCTTTGACAAATTTTCGGTAATATCCTGCTAAACCCATAAAGCTTCTGACTTCATGAACGTTTTTAGGCTTTGGCCAATTCACTATTGCTTCTATTTTTGCAGGATCTACGGAAATTCCTTTAGCAGAGATTATATGTCCTAGGTACTGCACTTCTTTCTGGAAAAAGGTACACTTCGATAATTTTCCATAAAGCTTATTCTCTCTCAGCCGTTGAAGAACTATTTGAAGGTGTCGAAGGTGCTCTTCTTCATTTTTAGAATAGATGAGTATGTCATCCAAAAAAACCAATACAAACTTATCTAAACAATCTCCAAATATACTATTCATTAGATTCATGAATGCAGCTGGGGCGTTGGTGAGTCCAAAAGGTAAAACTGTGAATTCGTAATGTCCATATCTGGTTCTGAAAGCTGTTTTGTGAATATCCCCTTCTTTCAGTCTAAGTTGATGATACCCTGACCTTAAATCTATTTTAGAGAACACTGTTGCCCCTTTCATTTGGTCAAAAAGGTCATCTATACGAGGTAAAGGGTATTTATTCCGGATAGTAAGCTTGTTCAACATTCTGTAATCTATACATAGACGTAAGGTTCCATCCTTCTTCTTTACAAATATCACTGGAGCTCCCCAGGGTGAAACACTAGGTCGTATCAAGCCCTTATCTAGCAATTCCTGAAGTTGTGTCTTTAACTCCATCAATTCCACCGTAGTCATTCGATAAGGTGCCTTAGAAACTGGTTCGGCTCCAGGGACCAAGTCAATGGTGAAATCAAACACCCTCTTCGGAGGTTGTGACCTTTCACATCGCCCCATTGGATGGGGACCCCTTATTTTTGCTCCGTTCGGTCTTTTGGCTTGGGTTTTTTTTTTCTCGCTCTCTCGCTCTGTCTCTTTTCTGGTGTCCGTCTTTCGGGGGGGGGGTTGTGTCGTCATTGAGCTTAAACGTGAAGATATTGGCCAATTCTAAAATTAGGGTTTCATCATTTTTGGTCAAGTCAAGGTCAAGTAGGGCCAGTAAATTGAAAATTGAACTTAACGTGTTATCAACAGGCATCCAGCAGGCTTCCAGCCAATGTCATTCGATTCCGAGATACTTACTATTTTTAGTAAGTGCAATCTGTAGTCTGTCACATTCGAGATTCCAACCATCACCAGATTCAGTATCGGTTGCATGCAAATTTGAGCAAAATTGGACAACCTTTTTAGCAGTCCGACTTCGGGGAGCCAAATTCAGTCCCGGATCGCGAGATTTTCTTTGCATGTCTGGATATTCATACAGGTTTTGGACCTGTGATGATATAACATGCAAGGCAGAGGCGACTACTTTCAGGATTGACCTTAAAGGCTATTTTTAGGGTTGCATGTCGAGCTTTTCTTTTATGTCGGTGATTTCGATGGGTTTTGAGCCGATGGTGTGACATGCAAACAAAGTTCTCACTGTTTAAGGCTTGCTATTTTTAGCGGAATTATGCCGGCGTATACCCGACGATCCGATTCGCAGTGATCCTGTGCCGCAAAAGCGAGAGCAAGCGAATCTTGCTTTTGTCTCGGTACAAGTTAGGTTTCCAGCAGGAGCCTAGAAAATGGCATCAAAGGTCAAATCTTAAAGCGTCTGGCTCGCGCGTCAACGTCCTTAATTTGTCTGTGGTGAAATTTCAGAGTCAAACGGAGCCTCTGTTATATTAAGTCCGGGTAGAAGCGTGCTAAAAATGATAAATGGAGTTGCATGCATGGTGTCGGCTGACAGAGTCACGTGGTGAATCGCCTCGCTCAACTCGATCGAACAGAACTAACTCGAATAAAGAGCTTGCTATTTATAATGCCACTAACCGGACTATAAATAGCAGGGTGACTAAAAGTGGCAGTGTCGACAGATTGATAAAGTTGTGAAGAAACTATGTTTGAAATTTCAAGTTGATCCGAGCTTCAGAGGCGCAAATTCGGAGGACTTACTATAAATAGCAGGGCACGTAAGCTGGCGAGGATGATGAAAATTTGTCTAAGTCTGGAGTCTCGTCCAGCAGGCATATCAAAATGCGCCCAGATTGATGAAGAGGCGTAGAAAAATTTTCAAGATGCAAGTTCATCCTTCACACAGGGCAAAATGCGCCCAAGGCACAAGAAGTCAAACAGAAAGTCAACGAAATTTCATCCTGCTCAGTGGTCCAAATGCGCCCAAGATGAAAGAGGAAAAAGTTGAAAAAGTTTCTAAGTATGAGAAATCCGCCTCAGGGGTCAAAATGCGCCCATCCTTCACAAGCATGAAAATGCGCCCAACTGTCAAAGGAGTCAAAGTGGTCAAAGATTGTTCATCCTTCTCCAAGGCCAAAATGCGCCCAAACTGGGCCATGTCAAGACAAAACGTGGAAGGTGAAGTGTCACCCAAGGATGTTGGAGTGTTCATCCACCAGCAGGGGTGAAATGCGCCCAAGGTTGCAAGGGGTCAACACAAAGTCAAAGTTTCTATCCTTCATCACATGCAAAATGCGCCCATCCTTCTCTCTCATCAAAATGCGCCCAAATCATGCAAGTCAGGACAAAAAAAAACGGAAGTTGAAAAGTCACCTGAAGGTATAAGCAAGTTCGTCCTCCTCCTACAAGGAAATGCGCCCAAGCTTGAAGTGTAAGTGGTAAATACAAATGGTAAACAAGGTGAAAATGTTACCTAGGCGTGGTAAACTCAAGGTAAAAGGCTAGGCGTCATCCTCCTCCATAGGCAAAATGCGCCCAAGGTGAGTGGGGCGTGATTTTTCTCCAAGTATGTAAGGCGCCTAAGGTGTTAGAAAATATTTGAAGGCGTTGAGGGTGATATAAGATGTTAGAAAATATTTGAAGACGTTGAAAATAAAATGCTAAGTGGAGTTTGCGCCTGTGTTGAAGGGAGTTATAAGGTGATTTTAAAAATCTTGAAGGAGTTGAAATATTTTTGAAGTGTGCTAGGCGCCTCAGGTAAGAAATAAAATATTTTCTAAGTGCTAAAAAAATTTTCTCTGGGGCGTTGGGCTTTTAAAATGAATATTTTCCAAGTGTGGAGTGATACGGGATGAAGTGAGATAAAATGTACAAGGCGTGCCGGGACTATGAAATTTTTCAAATGAAGTTGATAGAAATTTCTCTCCACTGGCAAATGAAATAAAATTTTTCTAAGGCAAGTTCTCAAAGTGCAAGATGATTTTAAAATATTTCCTAAGGCAAATTTATTTTCCTTGGAAAATACGCCTAGAGCTTCAAGTTGATGAAAATTTTCGAGGCAAGCAATTTTTCTCAGTGATGAAGTCAGAGATGATGATAACATGAATTGATTTTTTTTTTCGAACCTTGAGAGTGATCTGAAAACGAGATTTAAATGATAAAATGATATTTTCTAAGGTTCAAAATTTAAAAAATTAAATGAACGTTCGTTGGGTACCCATGAATTGATTAGAAATTTATACGAATTAAGACATTTAAATGATGAATGGAGTTCAAAATCTTTCTAAACCTGCATACGACACTTTTGATGAAATTTAATGGAATGCTAGAATGACAGATTTTCTAAGGGAGAATTTTAAATTTTCTAAGGCAAAACTGAATAAAATAAGTTTCGGATGAATTTTCTTCGAATGATGAATCTGAAGGGAGTTGCCTAGATGATTGTGATTAAATTCTTCGAAGATGAATTTTCCAGAGCAGATGATGAAGTTAAATTTCGAATTCAAGTGACAGAGCTCCGGCTGGTAGATTCAAAAATGGTGAATTTAAATTTAATTTTTCGAAGAGGAATTCAAAACGCCAGTCAAAGTCAAGTTTCTAGAAGAATAATATTCCCGACGACTGGAGACAAGTGTCAGATAAGCCAGAGAGGGAAAATTCGAATTCTTGAAGTGGAGTAGTGGAGTTTAATGGCACTGGCTAAAATTAACTTCTTCTAGAATTCGAATTTTAGCTATAAAATGGAGAAGTTCTTCATTCATTTTCACAACTGGAGAAGGCGAATTTGCTCTGAGAGTGAGGCATTGCAGTGGACTGTTGCTTGGAGAGTTTAAAATCTGAATGTTGTGAGCTTGAAGAGGACGCCTTAAGTTGCTGAAGCTCGAATTTTGCTGAGGAGTGAAAGTGAAGAAAGGTACGCCATTGCTAAGGAGGTGTTTGCTGAAGATTGAGCTTGCTTGTAAAAGGTACGACTTAAGTGGCTGAAATCTGATTTGCTTGAATTGGAGTTATTTAAAAGGGTGCGCCATTGCTAAGGGCTTGAGAAGTACGTCCTTGCTAGTGTTGAAGTTGAAGTCTGATTTGATTTAAGTTCGGTCAAAATTGCCATTTGAAAAGGACGCCTTGTATTGAGTTGAAACATTGAGAACTTTGAAGTGCGAATTTGCTAACTTGCAAGATTGCTGATTGCTGATACAAAGACATAGAAATTAAAATTGTTGATTGCTGATACGAAGTAGTTAAAATTGCTGATTGCTGGTCATCAAGGTTCACTTAGAAGTCTGTTCTAAGTGTTGGAATTCGAATTTATTCAAGAGAGGAGGCTGAGGTTTGCAAACACGAAGGATATTGCAGCTTCTAGAATTCAACTGCAGCCCCTATATCATGTCTTATTTTATTAAATCTGATCACTGATGAAAATTTATTATGTTGCAGATGGCTGAAGCGAGGACAACCGGAAAGGACAATGGTGCCTCGGTGGGAACTACCGATCAGAAGGCGTGAGAACATTCATCGCGGAGGCGAAGTTTATTTCAAAAGTTGAGCAAAGTTGTGGACTTGAGGAGCAGAGCTCATCAACTGAAACATTCAAAACAGGCTATTTGAATTGAAGTCATCAGGCGTCAGTCCGCCGCACAACATCGTCAAAGTGGAGTTATATCACGACATTGGTTTCCACCGATATTAGGTATTCGGAGTTGATTATGGAAGTCACATGTGATACGAAAGAACAAATTGATCCACGTCACCAGATGGCCAAGTGCTTGCCAGTCTCACTCCGGCAGCCATTGGTGAAGCTTTTGGGATCCCGGTGCATAGAAACATGATCTACAAGTCCAGGGAGCGAGCGGAGCGTATGTATGCTTCTGCTTTTGAGCGATGCATGGATACAATTAATACTCACTGGATGAGCACTCCGAAGCCGTCTCGAACGAAGTTGCCGAAACAGATCATAGCAGAGGACCTGAAGCAGGAATATTGTGATCTCATCATGTTGCTGAGCAGGGTTGGTGGATGCCCACAGTCTTACATTTTTGAGCCATGGATGTTTTATTACATCAACCTGGTGTTGGAGGGCAAGGATTATGTCAATTGGGCTGAGATGATTAGTGACAATATACATGAACAGCTCCTGAGCTTGCGGAGGACGAAAACGTTTTACATGAGTTCCTATCTGATTTATATGTTGGCACGAATGACTAGGTACAGAGGGATTTCTTACAAGGAACCCATCGGTTGTGGCTCTCACCAATTCAAAATTCATGAGGCGTGTACGCAGTTGCACCTGTCGAGCACAACCCATTACAAACGTGTCAATGATTCATTCACCATGTACATCACGAGGCTGCTTCAGGAGAGGTTACAGTGCAGAATCTCTAGAAATGCCCAGGAGCTAATTGAAGAGTAGCAGGTCTGGTTTATACAGAGTTTCAAAGATTTTTCCTTTTTTTTTTTTATACATTGGTACAAAAGTTTTCTTCATACCCCATATAAGTACGCCTAAGTACCCATGAATAAAATAATAATGCTAGAGATATCTAGACAGTTGCTTGCCTTCGACAAAATCCAGAAGAAAAAGAAGAAAGGAGGGATAGAGTTTCCAGTTGTGATGGGCAACTCGGACGAGGTTTGTCCTTCGATACAGGCATGTAGAGAAGCTGAAAGTGAACTTCAATTCTATCATTTCTCATATCACACTAGTAGACAACACTATGACCCGCACCATAACATCAACTGGGTGTTGTCAGAGGAATTCAAACACAAGGCCACCATTGAGGATTATTGGGCTGATGCAATTGATGAGATTGAAGTGAGGAAGAGAATGTTCTCTAGATTGCCGATTACTCTGATCAGGGAGTGTGAGGTAGTTCTGGTTCCGGACCAGGTTAATGAGGACATGGATGTTGTCCATCCAGACTATGCAGCCGTTCGGGACACTCCACTTCCGCCTATTGATTGGTCAGAGCCCGAGGTTGCCGACCTTGATACTCTCTCTATCCCGGTTATGACATTCACCAGGGCATGGGTCGATAGGCGAGTGAGCAGATTGAAAGGTAGGTCAATTGCTTTGACTTACAACTTGATGGGAGATCACAGGACGCCCACCACAGGAAGGAAGAAACAGATCACAAGGGGACCAGAGTCCAGAAGGAAAGAATTAGTTCAGCCAGAGCCTCCACGAGTCACGGTGGCAGTACCTTTGGAGACACGTTCTCCAAGCATACGAAGGTGTCTTTATTTCTTGTCGGAGAGTTACATTAGATAAGATGCAGAATCTGAGATGATATTAGAAGCCCTCCCGCGGAGAAGTCAATTAGCGAGAATGCCTTGTACTGATAGGGTTGTCGGCGGGATGTAAGGATGATGAGGGGACTATTACTGACCCTCAATTTCAGCAGGAGATAGAGGCGGCCATGAATGATGGCGACGATGATGATATAGTGTCAGGTGACACTCAGCCACTCGAGGACGATGAGCCTCGCCGGAATGAGGAAGAAGTGGAACAGGTTAGAGAAGTCGAGGCACAGGAACAGCAGCCCTTTGATATACTATACGAGGTGCCTGATTGGCTTAGAGATAGAATGAGAAGAAGCCCGAGTGAGGAAATTGATCCAGCGGTTGAGATGGAAGAGTTTTTGAACCGGATCAGTGCTCCTCCGCCGAAGAAGAAGGCAAGAAAATTTTCGAAGATCTCCACGGATGAGGATGGCTCTCGCACTCTTCACGTTGCTGTCCCACGAGTCGAGTGTGACCAGAATGAAGCAGCTCCGGAAAACTATGTGGTCACCACTCTTGATTTGGGACGCCCTACTGGTGCTCAGATTGTTGAGGAGTGTGATAACTCCTTCCTTGCCCTTAAGGATAGATTGTTCAAGAAAGAAGGAAAATACAAGAAGTTGAAACGAGAACACAAGGCATTAATTGGATATGTTCAGCAGTTGTCTCGTTCTCAAGGGCAGGATGTACCAGTGATAGAGCCTCCAGCGGATATTCCTAGAGAGTCGATCAGCGGATTGATAGAATTGGGGAGGATGGCACAGGAGGCAGACAAATGGGTCACAGGAGTTCGTACGGAAACAGAGAAATTCATGGAGGACCTATCCTTTGCTTTTCAGCAGGCCTCTTCTATTTTAGCGCGGATGAATGGCGGTGCTGGATCATGCCCAGAGTGATGCCTCTAATCTACTCAGTAAGGTGATCAGCGTCTTGAAACGTTCAAGGCATGTACTGCTTTGCGGTCTTGATTGATGGAGGTGTCATTCAGGAGAATGACAGATATGATTTCTCTAGGTGGTATTCTTCAGCAATCATGGGGCGTGGTTTCTTCGACGCGGCACAGGCAGATTCAACCAGGATACATAAGGCCATGGCCAATATCATTGATGGAGTTCAGAATACCTTGAGGCCATATTTGCTAAATTTGAATCACGAAGAAATAAGTTTTGATAATTTGAGGGGTTTGCTGGTTCCCTTCTTCGCAGATGTTAAGACCTTCGTACAAGATGACTTTGAAAATACTGCTACATTCTCCACTTTGATCCGGAACACGCAGGACTCATTGGTACCTTGGAAAATCTTATGCGAGCCTGCAAACACTCTCGATTCTGATGTTAGGATTTCAGTTAGATTGTGTTCCATCTATTTCAGTTGAGGAGGTTGAGGCCGTACTTAGCAGATTTGTTGAGTTGGCAGTCAGAGAGAAGGCTAATGGGAACACACTACTGGACGAGGATCTTCTAGAAGACTGAGCATTTATTACATTTGCTATTTTGGGAGTGAGTGGGAATCTTTGATTCATTTAATGTACTACTCCCTATTCTGGCAGTTTTTAGGGTTAGGGCTGAGGTGGCACGATTCTGGCCACTCTATTGATTGTAACCCTAGCCGTCCTTTGGGACTTGGCTAGCTATAAAAGGGGGAGTCCCCCTCATTTGTAAGGCGTTAGAATTAGAAATTAGAGATCAGAGATTAGATCAGAGCTAGAATTGAGATAGAGTTAGAGCTAGATTGTAGAGCATTTTGCATAATTTGGAGAAGAGAGAAAGTTTTCCCTTTGAAAACTTTTGAAGAGACTGTTGTGTAACACATTTTGTGATAATAGATCTTTTCATCGATGATGGAATTTGTCTTGTCATGAAATGCTAGCAAGGTTTCTTCTTCCTTTCGTATCCAAGTAGATTAAATTCATGCAAGTAGCTTACTTTGGTGTGTGGTGTTTCATTGAGATAGCTTCATTTTATTCCATACCACTAGCGGCTTGTTGATGACAAGTCTGCCTTGCGTGGTCAACTAGACATTATCTTGTGCTTGACTTTGGTTATGGCTTACATACTTATATGCGTTGTTCTGATGGTGTACGTATGTTAAACTGTAACTTGAATACCTTTCGCTATCCCCTTTGAAGATTGCACCGATTTTGCTGAGGCTGTCCGACGGAGGCTAGGTGAAATCTGGTTGAAGTCTATTGAGACGAAGCCCCACATACCTTGCATTTAGAATAGAGTACAAATTTCTTAGGCCCTTTTCCCTCTTACTTTCCGCATACTTCTTATTAGTTTTAGAAAAAGATACACACTGCCAAATCATGCACGTAAGAATCCCCTTCAAATTACATATCAACTGCTAACTGCGAGAAGTCTGAACAACTACGTAAGTCCCCTTGACATACCAGCAATATCATCAGTAAATGACCTATTAAGCGAGGAACCAGCGGAGTTGAGCATACCGAACTTCCGGCAATCTTAGTCGCGAATACTTTGATCAAGAGAGAATAGAGCGTCCGTTGGGCGACTTTGTTCTGTGTTGGTGCGGTCTCAAAAACCACGTCAACAGAACTGGCGCTAGAAGGAGGGCCTTCAAGGATTCTTCGCAGTGAAGCAATCATTTTCAAATAAGAAGGGATTTCATTCAAAAAGAAATTCATTGGAGAAAAGAAATTATCATGAGTAAAGATGGTGCTACCGCATAGAGAAATATTCCCAGTGTTGCAGCCTAACTTGGGATTCAACGACGACCAGGAGGACATTCTTTCAGGGTTGAACAATCTTGCTTGGAAAACAAAGGAGAGCTACGCCCAGTACATGAGAACTTGCTTCGTGATGGAGGAAGAAGAAGAAAAAGCCATTGAAATCCAAGTTGCAATTGAGAGGAATTTGCTCGATCAGAGACTACCGCTCGCTCCTCTTCCTCGCCGACAGTGATCAACTACATCCTGGATCGCATTAGCTCATTCTCACCTGATAAGTTGAAAAGAATTCTGAGGTCCACGCCAAGCTCATCCAAAGACTTTGTGGAGTTAGAATTGCCTACGCGAGCAAGGAAGAAGAAAGAAGTCCGTCCAAGCGAAGAAGTCGAGTCAAGTGAAGAAGTGTTGTCAAACGAAGAAGCTCAGTCTAGTGAAGAAAGCGGAGAAAAGATTACAAGTTTATTCCGAACTCCACCAAGTGTTTCAAGGTTTGCTCAACCTAAAACCGTTCAAGTTACTACACCAGTGTTTGTTCAACAACCAGTTCAGGTTACCACAACCCCAGTTATCGTATATCAGAGGAGGTGTCCAAATCAAGCAATGGCTCAACCTGGAGTCCAACCCGCTCCTAACGGTGCTACTTGGCTAGTCACCAATCCATCTCCTCTTGAGTTTGCCGATTATCATGACATGCCAAAGAATCCGGAGCATTTCTGCACCAAGTACCAAGTCCATGATCCGAATCGTTCTGCAGAGGATCACATTAAGATGTTCGAAGATCATTTGCGAAATAGACAAATTGCATACGCAGATGTAGCTTGCAGACTGTTCCCGTATTCCTTGGGAGAAGAAGCACACTTTTGGTTTATACATTTGCCAGTTGGGTCCATCAGAACATGGGAGCAGATGAAGGAGGCTTTCATTGGGAAGTTTGGTATTCCTATCACCCCAGTGGAGCTTTTCCGTCAATTCACGGAGGTGAGAAGACAAGACAAAGAACCTATTCATGCCTTCAATAACAGATTCCAAAAGGCTCTCACAAGGTTACGTACCCCGTACATGGTTCCCGATGCAAGGGAAAATTACTATGCAGCCTTGGACCCATTGACCGCTATGTTCGTGAGGCAAGCTCATCCCATTCCAGCAGACATGAATCAAGCATATGCTAAGGCTGTTGAAGTAAGTCAGAATATGGGCCAAAACATAACTGGACCCTCTTTGTATACTGGCTTGGTCACCACGAATAATCAAATGCAGACTCTTGCTCCAGCCTGGAATCAACAAGTTCCAGCGTTGAATCCAATTCCGCAACCGGCATATCATGTTACGCCACCATCGGATCAATTAGTCCTCCATCCTGGGGTACCCTTATCCCAGACTCCAGCTACACAGCCTGTCTATCTCCAGAACACAGTACCTGCAACAAGGACACAAGAGGAGAAAGACGAAATGAAAGAATTAGTAGAACAAATGAAAAGGCTGTCATCTGAGGTAACTCACCTCAGAAATCAAAATAACCAAATGCAATCAATGATAAAGAATTATCAGGCACATCCAGGTGCCAATCGAGGATATCACAATAATCCTCAACACCATCAGGATGCCCATCAAGGACATGGATACGACAACAGCCATGGGTATCGAAATAATAATCAAGGATATCAGAAGAGGTCCTGGAATACTGGACCTAACAATGGAGGAGTTCCATCACCGCTGGATAACCCGCCGCCTCCAGAAAATCGTCCCACGGACAGAGTATTTCTGGCAGAAGCTGCTATGTCAGGATGGTGTCGGCTTCATAACACAAGTCAACACTCAGAATTACAATGCCATGAGTTTCAAGTAGCAGCCGATATCTTTAAAGGAGAAGTGAAAAGCACGGAAGGTACTGAGAATCCTCCGACTACTGGATATGAGATTGTACCAGTACAAAGATATGACCAGGCACTAATCATAGAAAGTGTCAATCTTGTGTCCGAATACCAGAACTACGCGCCACCGGAAGCTAATTATAGATTTCCACCAGCTTCGGCTAACGGTCCCGTGGAGGCGCCAGATACTCAAGTTTATGAGGAAGCTCAAGTTTATTCAGAGGCTCAAACGTATTCAGAAGTTCAAGGTACTTATTCAGAAGAGCCATATGACCAGGGTAACTACATTTTCCCACCTCTCAATAACAGTGTTTTGGTAGAAGGAAGTAGAGAGGTGCAAGCATTCCAGACTTCCGGAGGAGCAGCACCCAAGGTGTACCAGAGGACTTATCACCAGAAAGAGCCTTTGACGTCCTCTATTCCCCCGAACAATTTTACAACCCCGCCGAATCCAAACGCGAGCAATAATCCGAATTTGCCTAGGGATTCTCCGGAGTATAGACAGCAGAATGTGATGAACAGAAATGGACAACAGACTGCCCAGCAACAGCCAATCCACGTGATGCAACGTCCTCAAAAGGACAATTCTCCAAGAGATGACATGAAAAGATTAAGTTCCTACGTGCTAGAGGAAGTGAAGAAGATAAAAGTTAGTCTTCCCTTGTATGAGTTGATGAAAATCTCTGAAGTTAGAGACACAATTTTGGGAAGTCTATATGAGACACCAGTTGCAAAGAGTACATCTCAAGAAGCACCTAGTTCGTCAAGGAATCCTCCAGTAAATGTACAATCCCGTCCTGTGCAGAATGCAAACATGGTAGAGGAAGTGCCTTACGCGCCGTTCAACGCTTGGGAGGCTCCACAGCAGTCGCAAGGTTTTGTGGGAGTAGTGCAAGGATCTTCAAGTGAACCTGAAAAGCCAAAGACCGAGGATAAGAGAAGAGTCAGATTCAGTTTGCCCGCAGAACAAAGGCAAGAGCAGACACAGAAGGTCACCCGTGATAATCAAGTTTCACCATGGGATGAAAAGAATGAAAGAAAGAGCGTTGTATCCGAGGAAAAGAAGAAACCAGTTGTGTTCTATCAGGGGAAAGATGAACCAGCCCCATTTTTGGTATCGGTCAGAATCTTTGGAAAGTTATTACACAATTGTCTGATTGATTCCGGTGCTTCTAGCAACGTCATGCCATTGAAGGTGTGTCAAAGGTTGGGTATAGTCCCGTTGCATACTACAAAGAAGGTGACTCAACTAGACAAAACTGAAGTACCAGTGGTCGGGGAGTTAAATAATATTCATATGCAGTTGTCAGCTGATCCCCGAATCCAGAGCTGTATAGACATATCAGTGGTTGACATACCGGATGGGTACGGCATGTTACTGAGCCGGGACTGGGCAAGAAAGCTGAATGGGTACATTGCAACAGACTTCTCCCACATGTGGCTTCCATGGAAAGGAGTCCCAAATCAAATCAAGGTTGAGAGTACACCAAGACTGAAGCTGATGATCACAGAATATGGAGAGGATAATGAAATTATGTTCGTAGAAACTGACTTAGGTTCGTATAGGCCTGTCAAGCAAGAAATACTGATGCTGCAAAGTGCAAATGAGGGAAAATGTTTGGAAGATACCACGAGCTCCACTGAAGTGTTGATTGAAAGTGACTCAAGTGATAGTGAAGGTGGAGGGACCTTTGAGAATTTCAGGGACTTTGTCCTGAACAGCGTGAAGCAAGAAACAGAGTTAGGGAAAGATGCTTCAATTAAAAATTTGCTGCTCCCCAACTGGTGCCGAATACACGAAGCATTTCATTCAGAAATCACTTGTGCCATGTGCAAGGTGGCACTAGAACAAGTTGCAAGGCTTGTTCCCCATACTTCGTTACAGGAAGAACATCAGGAGACGAATGAAGAAAAGGAGATTCTAATAGAATATCAAAAGATGAATAAAGAGAATAGTGTTTCAAGAAGTGATACGACTCAGTCAAAAGTTGAAGAAAAGACTCCAGAGGTTTGCAATCAAGAAGAGACACGTGTTCAGTCTCCCAATACCCCTACAGAGAATCAAGTGTGGACTTTAAGGTTTGATGGATCAAAGTCAAAGAAAGGAAACGGAGCAGGATTTGAATTGGTTAGCCCAACAGGAGAAGCTTATTTGGGTTCCTATAGGCTCCAGTTTTCATGCACCAACAACGTTGCTGAATATGAGTCCTTGATCCATGGATTACTCCTTGCAATTCAGAAAGGAGCTAAGATTGTACATGCTATTGGAGATTCTGACATTGTGGTCCGACAAGTAAGGAAGCAGTTCGCCTGCCATGACAAGAGATTGAACCGTTATCGGAACAGAGTTTGGGACCTAATAGAGAGTTTTGATGCATTCAACATAAAGCAAGTCTACCGATCTAAAAATACCGTTGCAAACTCTTTGGCACAAGCTGCCAGTTCTTTGGAACCATTGGCAATGGAGGGATTAAAAAAGTTCACGGTAGAGTTGGTTTCAACCCCGGCAATCCCTGATAACATAAAGAATTTTCAAGTGTTCGAAGACGACAAGCAGATTCTGGATTTTCTCACAAACTCAGGAGTGTTTGAAGCACAAATCATAGATGAGGAAGATACTGAAGAGGCTGAATATGATACAGAAGGGATATTGAATTTGAAGACTAATGTAATCCCAAAAGGAATGGTTGAATTGGAAAGGCTATTTGATACTGACAGATTAAGCAGAAATCAAAGCACGCAAGGCAATGATTGCGAACCTGTCAATCTAGGAACAAGTGAACAAGTGAGGAATGTGTTCATTGGAAAGGTTTGTACACCCGAAGAAAAGGAAGGCATCTTAAAAGTCATGAAAGAGTTTCCAGAGGTGATAGCCTGGGGATATGAGGATCTCAAAACATATGATACATCACTGATTACACATACAATACCACTGAAACCAGGAAGCAAGCCATTCAGACAAAGGCAGAGGCCAGTGAATCCATTGCTAGAACCGTTAATTTATCAAGAAGTCAAGAAGCTCCTTTCAGCCAGAATTATTTTTCCAGTGAGGCACTCCACGTGGGTCGCCAATCTCGTGCCTGTCAGAAAGAAGAATGGAGAGATAAGATTATGCGTAGATTTCCGCAATTTGAATAGGGCCTCTGAGAAAGACAACTATCCCTTACCTTCATTAGATGAAGTGTTGCAAATAGTGAATGGTTCACAAATGATGTCCTTTTTGGACGGATACTCGGGCTACAATCAAGTGATGGTTGAACATGAAGACCGATTGAAGACTGCGTTCACCACGAAATGGGGAACGTTTGCCTACAGGAGAATGCCTTTCGGCTTAATCAATGCAGGGGCCACTTTCCAACGAGCAATGGACATCGCTTTTCGAGACCTTGTCGGAAAGTGCATTATAATTTACATGGATGACCTAACGGTGTTCTCGAAGAAAAGAGATCACGTTGAGGATTTGAGGAAAATATTTCAGAGATGTAGAAGATTTGGTGTCTCTCTGAATGCTAAGAAATGTATCTTTGGAGTCACCGAAGGTAAACTGTTGGGTCACGTTATTTCAGAAAAGGGTATATCAATTGACCCTGAACGTATTGGAGCCATCTCAAGGATTGGTTTGCCAGGCACTCAAAGAGAGTTAAGGTCATTCTTCGGAAAGATTAATTTTGTTAGAAAGTTCATAACCGGATTTGCCGAGATAGTGAGGCCCCTGAATGCAATGTTGAAGAAAGATGCAAAGGTTGAGTGGACCCCACAAACAAAGAAGGCTTTTGATGAGATCAAACAAGCTATAGTGGACGCTCCAGTGCTGGTCAGTCCGGATTATACAAAGCCTTTTTATTTGTATTCATTTGCCTCAGAGCACACATGCGCCGCAGTACTAACTCAAAGAACTGAAGAAAAAGATGAGCATCCAATTGCTTTTATGAGCTCACCGTTGAAAGAAGCAGAGTTAAGATACCCAAGCATTGAGAAGCAAGCGTATGCTTTGGTGAAAGCCGTCAAGAAATTTAGACATTACATCTTGAGGAGCAAGATCCACGCGATTGTTCCAGACGCCACGGTGAAGATTTTGTTAATGCAGAATGAGTTAGGTGAAAGAAGAGGAAAGTGGGTCGCCACTTTGCAAGAGTATGATATTGAGATACAGCCTATGAAGTTAGTCAGAGGACAAGCTTTGGCCCAGACGATTGCAATGGTTGGTCCGGAATTAGTTCAACAGGCTTATGTGTTAGAGGAGGTGTCTCCCGGAGAATGGTACGATGACACAGTCTACTACTTGCTGAATCACAGATGCCCCCGCCATTTGAATCCAGTCCAGCGAAGAGCATTGAGAATGAGGAGCCAAAGATTTATGCTTCAGGGATCAGTTCTCTATAGGAGGAACTATGAAGGTATATATTTGAGATGTGTAGGAAAACAAGAAGCAAGGCAGTTGATGGAACACTTCCATGAGAAGTTTGGAACTGGACACGGAGGAAGCTTAGCTACAGCTCATCAAATCCTGAGGGCTGGTTATTATTGGCCCACGCTTTTTAAAGACACATATGAGCATGTGAAGGCTTGCCACATATGCCAGACAGCGGCTAATAGAGGAAGGCATCCCGCTATGCCTTTGCAGCCAGTGATTGAAGTGAGACCATTCGCAAAATGGGGTTTGGATTTTATTGGTATGATCAATCCACCGTCATCAGGACAGCACAGATATATCTTGACAGCAACAGACTACTACACTAAATGGACAGAGGCTCAGGCCTTGAAGCAGTGCACGTCAGAGGTGGTTATCAGATTCCTTGAAGAAAATATTGTGACAAGATTTGGATGTCCTCATGTCCTGGTCAGCGACAACGGTTCATCTTTTTCATCGCTGAAGTTTTCCAACTGGGCTTTTGAGTACGGAATTACCTTGAGGTTTTCCTCCAATTACTATCCGCAAGGGAATGGACTAGCAGAGTCCACAAACAAGAATTTATTGAATGCCATTAAGAAGTTACTGCATAAAAATCCGAAAGATTGGCACACGCAGTTGAGGTTTGCTCTATGGGCGGACAGAATAAGAACCAAGAATTCCTTGGGAACATCTCCATATCACCTGGTTTACGGGCAGGATCCAGTGTTTCCAGTCCAGTTAAGGATCCCTACTCTTCAGTTTATTCAGGAATACCTCGAAGGAGAGGATCAAGTTCAGACAAGATTGTCCCAGTTAATGCATCTAGAAGAGAAAAGAGATGAAGCTCTTGAGAATCTAACGAAGCACCAGGCAGTGGTGAAGAGATGGTTTGATAAACAGGCTAAGATCAAGTCGTTCAGGATTTCTGACTTGGTTTTATATTGGGACAAGGCCCACGAGAAGAAGGGTGATCACGATAAGTTTGACAAATTGTGGTTGGGTCCATATCAGATTTCTGAAATCCTTGGGGATAATGCATTCAGGTTGCGTACTTTGACAGGGGAGGATGTCCCGTTGCCCGTCAACGGACAGTTCCTCAAGCATTATTTCCAGTCCTAGGTTCTCTCCGAGGGCCTGCTTTGTAATATAGTTAGATTAGATTTGCTTTCCCGTTTGTTTGCTTTTCGGTTCGTTTTGGTTTTGGTTTTGGTTTGTTGCCCTTTGGGTTTTTGGTTTGGCGTTTCCGTCCCTTGAGTGGTCCGCTCAAGTGGTTTTGGTTTGGAATGGGCAAGGATTTTAGGGTTTTCCCGTTGCGATGGGGTGATGATGTTTTAACTTTCACAATGTGGTTTCTTTCCACTGGAATTTGCATAAATTTTTGAAAAGAATTAAGGTTGTTTTCCTCCTGCTATCATCCAGTTAGAGATTGAACTCGTCTCGGGAGGTTAACCCGTTATTGTATCTCAACACACGAGTCTAAAGACCTTAAAGATCTTACCTATCTCCACTCTAAGTCATTTTGGTTTCTTGGGAAAGGTTTTGGTAGGTGAAAATCTTACATCTTGCTTCAGCGCCACTGCAATTCTCAAACCCATTGGAGGCTTCATTGCCTGCCAGCCAATTGAGGAATTGACGGAGAAATCAAGCGAAGAAAAGAAAATGTGCTTAAAAGAAATATCTGAAAAAAGAGAAAAATGAAAATGAAAGAAAATATCATGAAATATTGGTTTTGGGAACATACGAGTAACTCCACCGGGGCTATGGACGCCCGGCCGGCAGTGGAGCAATATTCGTGAGAATTGCAGCGACAACCTCGTCGGGGCTATGGACGCCTGACTGGCAGCGAGGCAATGTCCAGGATGCTTTTGAAGTTGAGATATTTATATAACCGGCTGCGACCGATTCCGGAAGCCGACATGGTTCAGAGATGGAATGCATGCACACACTCACAAGGTTTTAGATGAAAGTGTTTTGATCCAATATCGGATTCTTCTCCCCTTTTGAGTAAGTGTCCTTTTAAGTATGATGGTTTTGAGGAAGACTATCACGGGTTCAATTCTTAAAATTTCAACACTTTCAGGTGGAATCGCCAGATGTTGTGACCTTTTCTTTTGTCGCCCATTGGTCGAGGACCTTTATATTTTGCTTTTCGATTCGGTCTTTTTAGCAGGTTTTTTTTCTCGCTCTCGCTCTGTCTCTTTTCTGGTGTCCGTCTTTCGGGGGTTGTGTCGTCATTAAGCTTAAACGTGGAGATATTGGCCAATTCTAAAATTAGGGTTTCATCATTTTTGGTCAAGTCAAGGTCAAGTAGGGCCAGTAAATTGAAAATTGAACTTAGCGTTGTTATCA
>VDFB02145488.1:0-11258 GCA_007258455.2 Sequoia sempervirens
TTTCATTAGCGATAAGTGTTATGTTCTTAATATTAATTTGTGAAAAATGTTATATTGATGTGAATATAACATGTATGTCAAGTTTGGAATTTTAGCTTATGTTGGTTCGACGAAGTACCTAAATGAGATGTCTACTTATGGAATACTATGATTGTTGTTTATTCCAATCATGGAATTGCTCAGAAATCATTGGCGAGTTGTTTCACCAAATGAGAAAAACAAGTGTTCTACCTATTCATTTCACATTTACCACTATTCTTTCAATATGTGCAAAATTGGCACGTTGCAAGAAGGCATTGAGACCCATGAAGAAATATTAAAAGGGGGGGTACATGGGGATGGGGAAACAAGATCACACTCACACCTAACCCATTTCGAATGAAGATAGGATCTTCATAATGGTGATGAGAGAGAAGGAAACATATTTTCCTTAAATGTGGGGAAGAAAAGGATGGAGAAGAAATGGATTGAAGAAACTGACAATCAAAAGGCTACGTTTCACAATGTAAGAAAGGCCTATCTAAGAAAGCAGAGGGGATTTCCATTCCTTGTGAGGCAGAAGTAGTTGTAATCACTATTTTTGAGACCGACAATGTCCCTACATTTTCCAATCACGAATAAGTTTTTTTTTTCAAACCCTAGCATGTTATATTCTCCAATATTCAGTCATTGTATCTTTGATATTGTGGGACTCTAAGGTTTACTAAACTCTTTAATTTCTATTTTTTTTTTAAGTTTCTATTCTATCATATCATTCTATACATAGCTCCAACATGTTGATATAGGCGTATGTGTTATTCTTCTAGTTTACGTTAGAATGGTTTCATGTTGTTAGTAAAACACGACTCAAATAATTTTTGTAAACTTTAAAATGAAAATTATCAAAGTAAATGATAGTGGATAACAATACAAGGTTGATTAAATTTGTTATGATATTTATAGTTTTCATTAGTGAGAATAGGATTTCTAAGTACAAAACTATTGCACCATGAATATTAATTTAAAATATAACAATTTTCGCATTAATATTTTATATCACATTTCACTATCATTCTTTTCTAATGGAAGTACTTTTTGGGTAGAAATATCTTTGTATATAAAGGAAAATATAATTCTTAATCAACCTTGTATTGTTCTCCACCATAGTATAATAACATTATTGCACCTTAATAAATTCTCCACTAAATTATAGGGTAATTCTTAATATTCATGCTAGTAAACCTTCTAGTGATATTATAATATTTAATATTTTAAATATGTATTTGCCTCTCAGATATAAAATTGGCAACTTTGCAAGAAGGCATTGAGACCCATGAAGAAATATAAAAAAGGGGGGTACATCGGGATGGGGAAATAGTATCACACTCACTCCTAACCCATTTCAAATAAAGATAGGATCTTCATAATGATGATGAGAGAGAAGAAAACATATTTTCCTTAAATGTGGGGAAGAAAAGGATGGAGATGAAATGGATCGAAGAAACCGCCAGTCAAAAGGCTAAGTTTCACAAACGTAAGATAGGCCTATCTAAGAAAGCAAGGGGGCTTTCCATTCCTTATGAGACAGAAGTAATAATCATTATTTTTGAGATTGGCAATGTCTCTACATTTTCCAGTCACAAATAAGTTTTTTTTCTCAAACCCTAGCATGTTATATTCTCCAGTATTCAATCACTATATCTTTGATATTGTGGGACTTTAAGGTTTACTATACTCTTTAATTTCTATATTTTTTTCAAATTTTCTATTCTATTATATCGTTCTATACATAGATCCAACATGATGTTGATATAGGTGTATGTGTTATTCTTCTATTTTACGTTAGAATAGTTTCATGTTGTTAGTAAAACACACAACTCTTAGATAATTTCTTCAAACTTTAAAATGAAAATTATCAGAGTAAATGACAGTGGAGAACTATACAGGGTTGATTAAATTTTCATGATATTTATAGTTTTCATTAGTGAGAATAGGATTTCTGAGACAACACTATTGCACTATGAATATTAATTTAAAATATAATAATTTTTTGTATTAATATTTTATATCACATTTCACTTGGCAATGTGATATTATAATATTTAATATTTTAAATATGTATTTGCCTCTTGGATATAAAATTGGCAACATTGCAAGAAGGCATTGAGACCCATGAAGAAATATAAAAAAGGGGTACATGGGGATGGGAAACAAGATCACACTCACACCTAACCCAACTCTATGAGAGTTAATTTCATCTCATACTCTTCAAGCTCATCTTAAACTCAGGATGGTAATCTTAGGTGTACATCTTAATAGGTTTTGAAATCAAACAAAATAGATAACCAAAATTTAATGATAGTCAAACCCAACCTATTGACTTGACCCCAAGGCCAACCATTAATCCAAGAAAAACCTGTTATCTCAAAACCCTATATATTTGATAAAAATGTGTGATCATAACCCTCATGAAGTAGATTCATTCCATAGCTCTCTTAATGATAAATCCCTAGTTATATTATAGGGTTATGGATGCACAAACTTTAATTATTATTCCTACACTATTAGTAAAAAAAATTATTTGTTTAAATGATTTGAGATTGGTCAAGTGGACCAAAGACATGTGCTTATCTAATTTTTCTAGAGAGTTACAAGTAGTAGGAAGGAAATCAATGAAAGGAAACATAAAATAATTGATCTAGGGATATATACCTTCCAACTACAAGTATCATACATAGAGCATACTTAGAAATCCAAAACTAAATAACATGAATCCATATGATTTGAAAAATGATTATTACAACGATTGCGATATTTTAAAATGCTGTCAATTTTTCAAATACCCAATAAAATCATATTAGCAAGTATGACAAGAGAAAACTTTGATATAAGTATAGGTTTCTCTAAAGAAATACAAATTTTTTGTAGAAAACCTTTGAATAATACTTGTAGTTTTTTATCTTTTTATTTCTTTATTATTTCATTTCCTTTCTCAAATGGCACATGGATTAGTTGAAACACTAGAAAAATCCTACACATGTATAGTCTCTAGCCACCAACACAAGAACCAACCTCCCCAAAATGATTAAAAAATATCCTATTCAGTATCAACAAGGTGAAACTCTAATCTAAAACATTGTAGTATTAATAAAAGTCCATAATATGAAAGCACTCCCACCCAAAATGGGCATCCTAAATTCAAGGGTATCTACTGGAGATATAGAGGTAGCTAGTGTAAGGAAGCTAAGATAGTATAACAACTTCCTACACTAATCTTGAGAGGAGGATAATACAAAACTTTACAAATCTTTATAGCAGTTAAAGAAGGTTAAAAACATAAACATTAATATCATGCATACGACAACACAATGGCTTACATGGGGAAAACCATTTCAAGAGAAAAAACCCTACACTCCAAAATTTATCCAATATATTATTTAGAAATCATGAAGATTGCAATATACTTGCAGAGCAAGCTTCTCACAAGAGTATCACCAACCAAAGATCCAGAAGTAATACAGTCATTATCAAACTCTTAGAGAATACATCACAATACACAATTTTATTACAATATCCTCATAAAATAGGGTTGCCTTCTAGGGTAAGACAAGCCAACAAAATATATACCATCAAATATGAGACCTAATGATGAACGGTCGAGATTTACAATAATAATATGTATATAAAATATGGCTTTCGGGGGCGCTACCCTGAACCTCATTGAGGCACACATCCATTAAAATCCATAGGGGGTGTACCCCCTACACCCCCCCTCCCACACTCACCTATCAACAATGAACCTTTTATAATTTCAAGGTTGAGACACATTTTCCCAAAAAAAATCCCACTTGTCGAACACCTTGCAAGAGCAATTGGAGGGAGTATAAACATCGTCTCTCAATTTCTAAGAGATGAAAGGCCCAAAGACTCTGAAACCATCTAAACTTCCTTGTTCTCATAGTCTTAGTTAAAGAATCAACAACATTCATCAAAGTTTCTACCTTTTAAACCAACTTCATCCTACCATCTTCGACCATATCTCTAACAAAATTGTATTGTACATCAATGTTCTTAGTCCTGGCATGAAATTTTTGGTTCTTAGCTAGACAAATCATATTCTCACTATCACAATAATCTGTCATTGCACCTTATTTTATTTTAATATCTGAACACAGTATCTTAATCCAAATGGCTTCTTTACAAGAATGACTAGCTACCATATACTTAACTTCAATAGTGGACAAAGCAACCACAACTTGTTACTTACTCATCTAGCTAATTGCACCACCAAATAAAGTAAACACATAAGCACTAGTGAATCATTTGTTGTCAACATCACCTTCCCAATCTGAATCCACATAACCATGACTATTAAGGGAAATCTTGTCTTCAGTCAAATTTCTATATGATAACACAAGGAAATCTAAGGTACCATGCAAATATTTGAAGACTCTTTTAATTGCATCCCAATGAACTCTACCAGGATTAGAAATATATCTGGAAATAACTCCCACTACTTGGGAAATTTTTGGTATAGTACAAACCATAACATACTTCCAACTGCACTCTGGTATAACACTCTACTCATATCTTTCATCTTTGATGAGGATGTTGGACAATTTGAAATAGATAAATTTGCTCCTACTAAAAAAGGAACACACAATGTTCTACAATCTTATATGTTAAACCTCTATAAAATTGAATTGACACACTTACTTTGGCCAATCCATAGCTTTCTATTCACTCTATCTCTTCTAATTTACATCCCATGAATATGTCTAGATGCACCAATATCTTGCATTCCAAATTTAGCTACAAGTTGAGACTTCAATTCTAAAATCATACCTTTCCCAAACTCAATAAATATGTATCAAATTTTTGGTACCACATCCTAAGACTCTGTTTTAGGCCATGCAAATATTTCTTCAATTTTCAAACCAAATTACTTTTACCTTTCACCATATAGTGCTCTAGTTGTGTCATATAAATATCCTCCTCCAAGTCACCATGAAGGAAAGAAGTTTTCACATCCATTTTCTCAACCTCTAAATCATAAGCAACAACAATAGAAAGCAAAAATATAATGGATGCCATTTTTACAATAGGAGAAAATATCTCACCATAATCAACACCCTCAACTTGAGAGTAACCTTTCACAACCAACCTTTCTTTGTACTTCTCAATGCCTCCATTTGAACCAATCTTTTCCTTAAACACCCATTTGCAACCAACATGATTTTGTCCTTCATGCAATGGTACAAGATACCATGTATCATTCTTTTTTAAATCTGTCATTTCTTCATCCATAGAAATCTTCTAGGATTCTATATCATTCATACCTAATGCTTCTTCAACAAATATGAGTTCATCCATGTTAGTATTCAAAACAAAAATGCATCTCCAATCATCAGGTGATTATCTTTCAGGTGGTTGTATATGCCTTGTAGAACTAAGAAGAAACTGATTTGGAGGTTCTTCCTCCTCTTTTGAAGATTCAGAGCTAGATGAGCTCTCTTCAACTTCTTGTCTATCCAGGGGCGTTGATTCAACTTTCTCATGTATAGAAGGAAGTTGAATCACATCTTTTTGTTTACTTAATTCTAGCTAAAATATAATAGAAGGCTTAGTTTCTCTAAAAATAACACTTCTACTATATACTACCTTTTATGCAACAAGATCCCAATGCATGTATCCTTTCACACCATAACTATATCTGATGAAGATACATTTCACAACCTTGTTCTCCAACTTTGTTCACTACTCCTTTGGCACATATGCATATGCCTCACAACCAAAAACTCTAAGATGTCTTAATGAAGGCTTGTGACCTGACCATGTCTCTATAGATGTCTTATCAACAAGAGATGATGTAGGAGACCTATTAATTAGGTAACAAGTAGTGATAACAACTTTAGCCCAAAAATTTTGTTATAGACAAATACCAGTCAACATACTCCTAGCCTTCTCCATCAATGTTATGTTCAGTCTTTCTACAACTCCATTCTATTGTGGAGAATAAGAAGTTGTCTTTTGTCTATGAATACCACAATCTTTACAGAACCTATCAAAATCATTAGAGAAAAATTCATTGCCATTATTAGTCCTCAAACATTTTATTTTATTTCTAGTCTACAACTCAACCATTACTTTAAATTATTTAAATTGACTAAAACTTTAGATTTACTCTTTAAAAAATATACCCATGTCCTACTAGAATCATAAAAAATGAAACATAATATGTGTTTCTTACATAATATTAAAAATTAATTAAATTTTGAGTGTACTCTCTATTAGGCTTACACAATTTTTTATGTTGATATAAAAAATACCACAATAATGTCAAGCTCTCTCTTACCTTTCTAACAATGCAATTTTTCTACATTTGGATATGTTAAGTTTTGATCTTCAATTTATTTTGCTAGTGTCTTCTTTTTTTATTGAAAATCTATGTATAGTATTTTTTGTGTCATTTTTATCCATTCATCTAAATTTGACACAATTTACATTTTTACATTCTAAACTATATTTTATACACATTTAAAAAAAATAGTTTTGATCAATTTTGAAAATAATAGTGGAGACCATGCTAATTTTTTTACTTTGTAGGATGTGTCCACTTTAAAAATTAGTAAAATTTCATATATTAATTAAAAATCAATATTTTAGGGGGAGCACACGAAACACTATGATATAGATTTCTAATAAAATCAAGAGCACTTTGTGTGTTCCTCCTATTTTAACCTCTTAATATCCACCATTTTAAAAAAAAGTAGCTTAGAAACTAGATTTTGAGAAATATGAATCTTGTTCTTGTCACATCTTCAAGTTTTAAACATGTTTACATTCAATTTCTCATCCAAGATCATTTTTTCTAATTTAAAAAAAAAAAATGATCACTTTTGACCTCCTTTTGCTCCCCCATTTTCATGCACATACCCTTATGGGATATAAAATATATCCAACCTATTTATTTTTCATTATATTCTAGTTTTTCAAATGCACCATGAAAACTAATTATAAATATGACTTAATTATCTACCATGAAAATGGTTAACCACACCCAAAGAGTTACAACAATAAAATAATTTTTAAACTCGTCTCAAGGTTAATCTTAATTTGATTATACCAACTAGGATCATTATGGTGTTCCACCATAGTGAAGTCTCCTAAAATCTAGTCTACATTAAGAAGGTTATTTTCTATTGAATCCCAAAGAAAAATTTGTTCTTTAGAATTATTAGAAGTGTAAATAGAACAAAACCCAATTATATGTCCATTTATAAATAGTAAGATCCTAAACATAGTTATGTGAGGGATCTCCCCTCTTATTAATGCCATACTTATCAATCCACAAAAACTAACCCTAAGACAACCACCCAATTCCATATTTATGAGAAGAATGAAAAATCGGGGTTTCCTTTCATATATAATGCAAACAAGCATCTAAGTGAATATTATTCAAATTTTTTCTTCAAGGAATCATACAATATTAGGTTTCCATTTACTATTAGCCTATTTGATTCAATACTTCCTAGGAGGGAGAGATAACTCTCACATTCCAAGAGAATATATTTTAATTCATGATGATGAAGGTGCAATAGTTTTATCTTTTAGAGGCAATATCCAAAGGCAATTTGAAATCAATGCAAGCTTCTCATTATTATAATGTTTTCTTAAAATAATTAATAGAGATCTTATCCACCTATATTCATTAGGAAACAAAGAGGTAGAATATCATTTAGGGGGACTATTGAAGAAGGGGAAGAAGGGATGAGTAGCAATCATGGATATCTAAGAAGGATGAGAAGTGTGGAGGGTGTGGCTATAAGCTTCTTTTCTTTTCCTAACCATCTTCTAATCATTGGTCATAATAGTGTCCTTATAAGGAGTGAAGGTTCTTGAAGGAGTTGGTTCAGATTGAGAAGGGGTAAAGGATGGTGGGGTTGTATCATGATGAAGTGATGGTACTAAGGAATTTATGAAGAGTATGTTCAAGTGGAAGAATTTAAGAAGAGTGTGTAGAGAGGAAGTGGGTGTAGAATTTTGAATAATTTTATTTTCTTAACTTGAAGGTCTCATAGTGAGTGGCACTCTTTGTATCAAAAGAAACACACATAAGTTTTATTTATATATACTATTGGTTGCACCATTTCAAATCCAAGGCCTAGTAATTTAATGTTCTCTAGCAATGTTTGGTTAAGATCAATTTTCATGCAAGCCTTAGGATGAACCCTTAGCCTTTAAAATTTCTCAATATTATACTTGCACCATATTACTCTCCCAAGTTGACCCATACATAATACACTTCAAAAATGGTATGAATGTCAATTTTAAGTATGGTAACTCAATCTACATGTATAATATGAACAAGATGGACCTTTAGGACGAAAGTCAAAATTCCAAGCATGAAGGTAATAGAATTGTCACAAATAACTCATAGGTCATATTAAAGAACTATATAAGAATTTTTAGTAGATTTAAACATGTAATAAATGTATCCTTTCCCATTCCTCTTATTATCTCAATCTCCCTACCCTTATTTTCCCATTTCATTTTTACCAATTTATAAAAAATATTTATGTTGGCACACTTCAAGTTAAAAAGTAAATTAATTTACATTAACATTTAGCAATAATAGCTACAATGTCATCAAGGTGCTAAAATTTTAAAAATTTACTTTGTTCTCCTCCAAGTTGATTGAAACCTGTACTTTCTTTAGTGTGATAATTGTTTATGGGTAAAAGTACAAAATTGTGTCACACTTTTGACCAATTTATCATTATGGGACAGGGGCAGATATGGGCCACAACTTTTTCAATTGAAAGTATCCACTAAATATATATTTTGTACCACTTTGGGGTCAATTTACAAAAAAATAAAATTATTTAAAAACTTGATGTTTCAACAACTCCTACTCTTATAAATAACACTTCTAAAAATATATAAAAATACACTTTTATAGATCTATAATTGTAGTTTTTAAAAGTATAATTATTTTAATAGTTTGACTATTTTTTATTTTTAGTCATCAATATATAAAAATACCCTTTTATAGATCTATAATTGTAGTTTTCAAAAATATAATTATTTTAATAGTTTGACTATTTTTTATTTTTAGTCATCAACATCAAAATATAATATTGATTATCTTATAGGGAAAAAATACAAAAAAAAAATGTTTTGAGTACACATAAATATTAATATTTATTTAGAATATATATTTATCAAAATGGGGAAAAATAAATTCATGCACTCTTTCAAATTATAAATAAATAAAAAATATTATATAAAAAAGGGCATCCTATTTAACTTCATTTTTTAACATTATTTCAAATTCAAAACACATACTACTTTCTAATGATTAAGATTAAAATTTAAAAAATTGAATCATTTCCTTTATAAAAATGTACATAACTTTATACTTTTACTTCTATGTATTTTCCTTTCAATTCACTCTCTAAATAGCAACATTTGCTTCAAACCCTTCCAATCTAAAAGTATATTTTTGATAGACTTGAACTATTTAAGGTTTTGAATTTCTTGGTCAACAAATTTAGAGCTCCTACCTCCCTAGGCTATTGTGCCTTCACTTTCAATTGAATAAGTGCATTAATTTAGTGAAAGAAAAATATTTTTCATTGTGCTCTTTCACCATCTTTCACCATTTTTCATTTCCTCTGAAAAATTTCCTATTTTCTTACTTGTTTCTTTAATAAAGATTATGTTGCATTAGTGAAGAAAGTTCAATTCCTAAATTTTAGTGAAAGCTACTATATTTGCATGTGTATTTCACACCTTCAAAAATAGTTTTTAATACAAGTTATAATATTTTATGTGTTTTTATAAGGAGAATATTAATATCAATGAGTGAGTGGCAATTCTAATTATTATAAATATTTGGTTAATTTGTGTGCTAATAGTGTGGTTCTTAATTTTTAAGATTTTAATTTTTGAATTCGAAAAAGTCTTTTATGATAATAGTTAAATTCTCTAAATTTATATTAAATATTACATTATCCACAATAACAATCAAATATTATATTATAATTATTTAAAATTCAAATAAATGTATATTTTTAAAATAAATTGGGGTGGTGGGTCTAATTTGATTAGCTAAAGCATCATGTTGCAGACAAGAGGTCATAAAGTCTAGTCTCCCCAAGCCAATCTAATTATTAATAAATAAATATAAATATTATTAAATATTAAAATAATAATCATTAATTAATAATGTTGTTCAAAAATCAACTCATATATTAATTCACCACGAGCAATTCATGGCATTTTTTAATATGTATCCTTATCTTTATTTATTTTAATATAGATAGCTGCCTATTCATAAAAAAAATAAAAAAAATCCATATGATAAATTGATGAGGATGAATTTTCCTAGAGCCATTAAATTGAACTTAACCACTTATAAATTAAAATTAAAAGTTATATTAATTATGTTTATTATTTTTTTATAATAAATTATTTATTAATTAAAATTTGTAAATGATAATTTTATCTAATACATAGTTAGATTGTATAGTAAATATATTGAAAATGAAAAAAATACATAAATTATTTTAAAAATATAATTTCAGGTGAGCCTTGTTAATTCATTTTACTTTTCTTATGATTTTCAATATTTATTAAAATATCAATTGTTATATTTCTTTTATGACAAAAACTAATATGGTAGGTGAGGTAATAGATGACAGGTGAGGTAATAGATGACAAGTGCATTTTAAACAGGAGAGTTAAAAAATAAAAGTTTCAAAATAGAAATAAAAATAATGATAATTTTCAGAATAAAAATTAAGTGTTAGTGGTTAGTATTTGTTTTAGATTATTATTGTAATTTGTTTTGTTTGTGAAATATTTTTTTGGTCAAATGAAAGGTTACATCTTTTATCATTTTGGAAGTTTGTAGAAAGTTTGTTTGAAATTTTGTTTAGATGAAATATTGCATTCAAAAAAGAGAAGAAATTTCATAGGCAATTTTGTACTCTTCTTTGAGAGTGATCAAGATGTTATCTTTTTAAAATTATTATATTGAATTTATGTCTTTTTTGAAAAAACTAAAAATAACTTGTTGAATAGCTAATTTAATAATAATTTTGTAAAGGTAAATGGTAGAAAAGAATTTGCAAGTTGAAATGGATTAAGAAATTTCATATTATTGTGTTGAATGCAATTGATAAATCAATGTAGTTATAACCCAACGCTCCAAGGGCTTTCATTAAATAACCAAGCAAATGGATTGTTCTAAACAATTTGACTTGACTAGTTTG